>JAIUZE010000608.1:0-17896 GCA_022085475.1 Heliosperma pusillum
CTCCAACTTAGCGGTAGGACCTGAAAGAGTCCACCACTGAGCCGCTTCCTTCTCTAAGAAGTGAGAAGCAAGACGGACTTTGTCCTCTTCAAGGACATCATAAAGGGAAAAACTCTTCTCCATTTCCCGTAACCACACAGAAAGTTTAACGGGATCAACTTCGCCATCATAGGTTTTGGCTTGACTCCTCGATAGCTGTGAAGCAACCCACGTATAACTCCCGTGTCTATCACGATCAGGAACAGGAAGAGGAATCTGATTAGCCTGCTGGTTTTGCTGGTTCTGCTGGTTTTGGATAATTACGGTAAGAGCTGCTAAAATAGTGTTGTCAATCATCGGAGGCATCTTGCAAAATTAAAACACAGATTAGTACTTATCATTTAGCAAGAACAAAGAGACTACAACATAAATCCTAATCTACCCATCTTACCCTTCTATCTCACGGTTTATTATTTTATTAAGGTCAAGTTATTTATGCCAGGGTACACAAACGTGCGTCGGGAGCAAAATAGCTCTGATACCAACTGTGACACCCTCAAATTTGCGGAAAGAAAAAAAATTATTTAAATACATAAAAGAAATATAATAATACATAACGAAGGTGTCATAACATAAAAAGGTCATTTACAAAACGGAAATAATATTCTACAAACGAATTGTACAAGACGGGAGACATATCTCCCGTATAAATACGGAAATAAAAGTGTATCTAATAATATACAAACTATGAACCGAATATAGGTCCAAGGTAAAATACTTCGCTCGCTAGCTCGTCATGTACCCCAAAATATGCATCACCACCTGTTCGACCGCATTAAATATACACACGGAAGCCACAGTCAGTGGGGAGTAACTCCGAGTTCTCCCAGCCACGAAATGTCGAGTTTAATGAAACATGAAAAACATAAAAGCACTGTATATAGAAAATACAAAACCTTACATATATGATATGGTTTTCATGTTATGAAACAGTTAACTAACATATAACCTATCATATGAAAGCTATCATGTGATTCCGATAATAAAATATAACAAGAGGTAGGGAAGCTGGTATGCTGGCTCAGCGGTTACCAAGTAACATGGCCCTGATACACTCAAACCCTAATCAACACATAATCATGTGAATCAGTTAACAAACGTTAATCCAAACTCTATCAATCCTAGCCGGCTTGCATCTCACCTTCTAGAACTCATAGAATCATACATACATGAAAGACTAATACTTCTACAAACAGGCATAAGTTCTTAGCCCAGTCAATAGTCGACTTCTGTAACTCGAGGCTATACCACAAGGTAGGAAAACATCCTAGTCCTAGACGGATCAGACCTAGCGACAACAGCTATTCCGCTCCCCGTCCCATGACATAACCGTCTATGAGAAACTCTACTAGGCGACCCCCTAAGCAGAGATGGCTAGTACTTAAGCTGGCTCCAGTCCCAAAACGGATCAGGCAGCCATGCCCCGACTTGGATATAAACCCACCAAGCCGGGACACAAAAGCGATCAAGCTGTGAACTCCATATGCTCGTTAAAGATAGTACGAGCCTATCAATGTCATGGTCCAAGCTACTCATTTAGAATTAGAATGGTCAAGACGCCATATATCCATAATTCTCTATGGGTACTTAGTCAACACGACACCAACCATACAATTAAATCAGTC
Source organism: Heliosperma pusillum (assembly GCA_022085475.1). Taxonomy (NCBI): domain Eukaryota; kingdom Viridiplantae; phylum Streptophyta; class Magnoliopsida; order Caryophyllales; family Caryophyllaceae; genus Heliosperma; species Heliosperma pusillum. The sequence continues at coordinate 1,665 of JAIUZE010000608.1, forward strand.
ACGGGAAAACATCCTATCATGTGACTAATTGCACAACAATAATAATCAAATATCATATCGCCTCATATCTACTAAGGCTAATTCATTAATTAAATACAACCATACTTGAAGACAAATCCCCGACCCGAGTCCCGCGACGGGTCATCAGTCAAATCGGGGCTGACTAGATCTTAGTTTGACCAAACCCGTTGGATCAAACCGGCTAGAAACAGAGTCTTTATCACATAGACATAGACATGAAAATCAACATATTCAATACATGTTATTTCACTAAAACTTCTAACATGTGAAATATTAAACATTTCCGAAAACCCGATTTACTACAAGGATAGAAAATTAAACTATAAACTCGTATTATAATTTCTAACATGTGAGAAATATTAATCTTTTATAAAAACCTTTTTAATTAAATATTTTACTTATTAATATTTCCCGCTTGCTAAATATTACAAAACACGATGAAAATAATGATAACTCAAAAACCGTCACGAATCCCAAAGTGGGACCCACGGCCGAAATGGGCCGGACCCAATATGGGCCTGGATGGGCCCACGGACAGAAATGGGGCTGTTTTGACCTTTGACTCGATTTTACTAAAAACCGTTTCCTAAAAATTCCCGCATGCTTTAACGTATTTAAAACCCGTCAAAACAACAACCAATCAATCAAACATCGACACAACCCAAAGACCAAAACCCGGACCCACCTTGACCAACCCAGACCGGGTCTGAACCGGCCTGGACCGGCCTGGTTTGGACCCGGTTCTTGCCCCTTTCTCGGTTCAATCATCCATCACTCCAAATCAATTCCAAACTTGTTTTTAATCATCAAACAACCATTTTAACAATCTTCCACACAAAATCATAACTTATTGAAATCATCAAAATTTGTCAAGAACACTAAACTTGTTAAAATTAAATAAACAACTTAAAAATTATAACTTGTTAAAAATCATCAAAATTCATCAAGAACAACAAACTTGTTAAAATTTTCTAAACAACATAAAAATCATAACTTAGTAAAAATCATTAAAATTCTTCAAGAACACTAAATCATCATAAAATTTCCTACAACTTAAAAATCATCAAGAACACTAAATCATCATAAAATTTCCTACCACTTAAAAAATCATCAAGAATCATAAAACATCATAAAATTCATACAACATAAAATCATCAAGAATCATCAAACATCACCAAAATTTCCATACAACATAAAAATCATAAAACAACATAATAATTACTACTTAACATATTACTACATAAAAATCCATAAATCATAAAAACATGAACCAAAATTAAAGATGAACCAAAATCCAAATAAATAAAACTAAAGGCTATATTACTAGCTAAAATCATAAATACTATAACATGAGCCAAAACTAAAGACTACAAAAACAAACTAAGGCTATGTGACATTAATTCGTCGAGTAAAACGGAATCGTTACCTTAGCTAGCCAAAATCACTTAGCACAAAATAATAAGAAGTAATAATTAAGAAAACCCTTCTACTAGTCTTCACCCAAAATATAAGAGTCTCCAAATTCGTCTTCAAACTCTTCCCCTATAAGCAATAACAAGAAAAACAATTATTAGAACTTAAACTTAATTTTCCATAATTAAATGTTGAAAACGATCTTGACGGAATTGAAAATAAACCGTACTAGAAGATGGAGAGCGAAGAGGAGATCCTAGAAATATAAATTAGTAAGGATTTAATTAAGAAATGAAGGATTTATGGAGGTTTTGCTCAAGAACGATGAAGAACGATTGATGAACTACGAAGAACACGAAGAACGATTAAATAAAGTGATGTTTTGATCTTTATTTGATTTATTGAAAGATGAAAAGTTGTTAGTGAGTAGTGGAGTGATGGTGGAGCCGTGTAATATAGGCCAAATAAAGATGTCGAGTTTTGAAATTGTTGTTACGTAATTGACTCGCGTTAACTAATTATTTTACGGTAAACGATTAAATATAATTTACGATAAAGTTAATATCAAGATATTATGATATTGTAATGAAAAAAAAATGAAAATATCAAGGCTTAAGAGTGGGTAAGTGTGCCGTGTGGAATTGTGATTGTCGGGTCTGATTTCGAGCGTTTTGCGTAATTTTCGTTAATTGATCGATAAAGCGAATAGTGATCTAGATATTATGATATTGTAATCAAAAGTAATCAAAATATCAAGGCTATTAGAGGACTTTAAGGAGCCGTGTGGTTTGAGGTGATTCGGGTCTGTTTTTTGCTCGATTTGCGTAATTTCCGTTGACGGATCGATAAAGTAATTAAATATCTAGATATTTTGATTATTTTAATCAAAATAAATAAAATATCTAATGGTGAGTGGAAAGCTATGACACGCGCGGGTGACTCATGCCAAAGTCGAGTTTCGATTTTGTTGCGCGCATTACGATGCGTCGGGAATAGTTAAATGACGTTCGATTAAAAACCGTAAAAGTTATTCTTTAAATTCCGAATAAATTCAAAATACTTATATTAAATTATGATAAATCATAATAAATATAAATAAAAATAAATCAAAAATATAATTTTTTTAAATAAAATTTCGGTCTTCAAAATCGCAAGACGAGTCGGGAAAAGTCAACGAAAGTCAAAATCGACTAAACAGTCGGAAAAAGTCAAAATGGCTTAAAAGTTCAGAAAAGTTTAAGACGACTTAAAAATAAATAAAAGTGTCAATACGACTTTAGAAACAAAGTCAAGGTAAAAGTCAAGACTTTAAAATCAGAAAAATTCAAAGATGACCAAAAAAGGCTTTTCATGAAATCTCTCTCTCAAAAATTCCAAATACTGAACGCGGAATGTCAAAATACGACATCGAACAAAAATTCCTATAAAACTAAGTTCTACTGAAAAGTATCCATAACTATTGCTAAGCAAATTGGGTACTTTTTCGGTTGTTACAATGGAGATCATCTGGTAGAGGCATTTCAGTTGATCAAGACAAGATCATTGCAGTCCAGTCTTGGCCTATCCCTAGGATTATTACAGAAGTAAGGGGATTCCATGGCTTAGCATCCTTCTACAGAAGATTCATTAAGGACTTTAGCACCATTGCAGCACCTCTCACTGAGTGCATGAAGAAGGGAGAGTTCACTTGGACTGAGAATGCTTTGCAGGCTTTCAAACACATGAAGAAGCTCTTGTGCAGTGCACCTATCCTCAGATTGCCAAACTTTGATTGCCTATTTGAGGTTGAATGTGATGCAAGTGGAGTGGGAAGTGGAGCTGTCCTCATCCAAGAGAAGAAACCTGTAGCCTACTTTAGTGAAAAGCTAAGTGGTGCCAAGCTAAACTATTCTACATATGATAAAGAGTTCTATGCTCTTGTCAGAGCTCTGAGGCATTGGAGTCATTACCTGAAGCCCAAACCCTTTGTCTTACACTCTGATCATGAGGCATTGAAGTACATAGGAGGCCAGCATAAGCTCAGTCACAGACATGCTAAGTGGGTGGAGTTCCTTCAGTCATTCACCTGTTCTAGTAAGTACAAAGAGGGCAAACAAAATGTGGTGGCTGATGCATTGTCTAGGAGGTACACTCTGCTATCAACTATGGAGCAAAGGGTTCTTGGTTTTGAGTTCATGAAGGATATGTATCAAGAAGATCCAGACTTTGCAGAGGATTGGTGGGCACAGAAAGAGGGAACAAGAACCATTGATTCCCCCTACACTTTGCAAAATGGATTCTTATTTAAAGGAAACAAGCTGTGTGTTCCCAGAGGATCTTATAGGAATCTATTGATTAAGGAGGTGCATGGAAGTGGCCTTGGAGGACACTTTGGGGTTCAGAAAACTGTGGACATACTACAATATCAATTCCATTGGCCTAAGATGATGGGAGAAGTTCAAATAGTGCTCAGAAGGTGTGGAGTTTGTCAAAAGGCCAAGAGTTCTTTCCAAGCAGGACCTTACACTCCCCTACCAGTCCCATGTAGGCCTTGGGAGGATGTTAGTATGGATTTCATAATGGCATTGCCTAGGACAGCAAGGGGGAAGGATTCTATCATGGTGGTTGTGGATAGGTTCAGTAAGATGGCACATTTCATTGCATGCAAGAAGACTGAGGATGCTGTGAGTGTAGCAGAGCTATACCTTGATGAGGTGGTGAGGTTACATGGAGTTCCAAGGACCATTGTGTCTGACAGAGACACAAAGTTTATGAGCCATTTCTGGAGAACATTGTGGAAGCTGCTTAACACTAGGTTGTTGTTTAGTACCTCCCATCACCCTCAAATTGATGGCCAAACTGAGGTGACTAACAAGACCTTGGGAAGAATCTTGAGGTGTATAGTCAGCAAATCTCTCAAGGATTGGGACTTGAATTTGGCTCAAGCAGAGTTCTCTTTCAATAGAGCTCCATCAGCAGCCACAGGCCACTCCCCCTTTGAAGTGGTCTATGGTACTAACCCCTTAATGCCTTTGAGTTTGTCTAATGTGTGCAGGTCAGAAGTCCACTATGATGCCAGGAAGAGGGTGGAACAAATGTTAAAACTCCATGAATCAGTCAGGAAACAAATTGAGAAGGCTAATGATCTGTACAAGAAGAATGCCAAGGTTCCTAAGACCAAGAAAGACTTTGCACCAGGAGATCTAGTATGGATCAACCTAAGGAACGAAAGGTTCCCTTCCAAGAGAAAGAACAAGCTAGAGCCAAGAGCAGATGGTCCTTTTCAAGTCATAGAGAAGATAGGTCCCAATGCCTACAAAATTGATCTACCAGGAGAGTATGCAGTCCATGGGACATTCAATGTTGGAGATCTTAGTCCGTTCTTTGAAGACTCTGAGGGAGAAGAAGACACAGGCTTGAGGTCAAGCCCTTTTCAACCTGGGGAGGCTGCAGCAGGAGCTCACCCAAGGGGCCTTGATGATCAAGCCACATACAAGACAAGCTTGACCCCTCAGATGGAAGCTCGAATTACAAGGTCTAAACAACAAGATATGACAAGTCAAGAGCAACCCAAGCCAAGCCACCCCAATGAAGAAGACAGTTCAGGGTTCAACAACCCATGCCCATCCCCAACACAACCCACATTACCCACACAAAACAGAAACAAAGCCATTCAGGCCCAGACAGACCAGTTAACAAACCCAGCCTCTAGGAGGTACACCAGGGCATCCCAACCACCCCCACTATGGCCTACCATCAAGACAACCCTCTAAGCTACAAGTTTGCCCAGGACAAACCATTTTGAAGTCTAGTAAAACCCATGAAACAGACACCCCAAAGCTAGAGTCCAGTAAACAGCATAGCAGAGGTAGTACATGCTCAGATGATGTTTTCTTTTGCTTAAGTCAACTTGTCTTCATCTCAGGCAGGTTTATCTATGTCCTCATAAGAGTGGAGAGTTCCAAGGAGCAACAAAACACCCAGAGCAAAGCACAAGACAACAAGATCAACAGATTTCCATTTCAGGAAAACTCCAAAAACTACTTTATTTGCTTTTGCTCAGTCTGTTTTCTTTTGTGTTTTGTGTCTGTTCTTTATAGTTGTTAATCTCGTCCTCTTGTGAGGCCCTTAATTAATGTCAGTAGAAGTAGTTTAGATCCTAAGCTGGCCCTTGGATGATACATACATCCAATGGTTCACAAGATATCAGTCCCTCTATATAAGGAGGTCTTGTATGTTGTTGTAAGCAGACTTTTATGAATTAATGAATTAAACTTTGAGAAATCACTCAATGTTATCAAACTTGTGCTAAGAGCTGTAGTTTGAAACAAGCCTGATACATCTCCAAGGTGTTTGATCAGTGCCTTGTATTGTGAGTCAAGTTATACCTGTGCTTTGCTGTGGTTTAACTTACTTGCTGTTGAGGTTAGTTTAGGGTGTTTGTGCTTTGCTGTAACACTTGAGACTGTCTCAAAAACCAGTCTTGAATCCTTTCTCTCTTGTGCTTTGCTGTAGAGGACTGTATCCAAGTCATATCCCTTGAATCTTTCAATTAAACAACCCACAATCTCTAAAACAACATCCCTTGTTACTTGATATTGTTTTCAGTTTGAGTCAAGCTAATCAGATCACTTAAAACTTGTGAACCTTAGTAGTTTACACTCCAGATTATATGATTGATCATTGAATGACTTGGTATGGTTTGTTTGTCGAGTCTCAATCTTATCAAGTATATGCCGCTAACGGTGAGATGTAAGCCCTAGTGAGTATATAGTTGCCTAAGGGTGTCTTTCCCGAGTCTTTGAATAACATGATGGTTTCGGAATTGATTTCCACATGATCTTATCATTATATATTGTATTGCCTATCTATGCTTATCGCAACTCACATGTATGTATATATATGCATGCTTTACTTTTGTATTTCCTTATATGTACGTTTAATGTGATATGGCTGGGAGAACCCGGAGTTACTCCCCACTGACTGTGGCGTTCATGTTTTTCATGAATGAACAGGTTGCTTGCTTGGATGCTTTTTTTTGGATATGATGTTTTGGGGTTCGGGTGTGAGCTAGCGGGCGTTGCCCCTGGAAGTTTCACCTCTAGACGATTTAGCTAGTTTTGCTAAACACTTGTTCTTTGCTAACATTTTAAGAGACCCCGTCTCTTTGTTGCACTTCCGTATTTAGTTGTAATATTTTGACACTCCTCGCTTTATTTAACTTGCATGTATAAAAGTTTTTTTAAATACCGTATTTCCGCATATGGTTTCACATGCTTGTATGTTTTATATTTCCGCATTCGCGAGGGTTGTCACAGTTGGTATCAGAGCTTTGATCGCTCCCGACGCACACACGTGAACCCTAACTTAAACTACTTGACCTTGAAATAATAAATGAGAGAGTTGGGTAGAAGTTAAGGACTTTAATTGGTAGTCTTTGTGTTTATGCTAATTGATAGGAGTAACTTAATTTGTTTGTGTTTCTTATGAAGATGGTTAGACCGCGATTAGCTGAGAACGTTATGATGGAAGCTCTTGCTCAAGTGCTGAAAAATCTGCAAGATGCAGCTTTAGCTCATGCCAACCAAGTTCCTCCTAGAAGGGAGGATAACCATCAGGGTGGCTATGCTTGGGTGGCGGGGCAAATTGCAAGGAGTAAAATTGTACCTTATGGTGGAGAACCGGACCCTACAGAGTTATCCGGTTGGTTCCGTGAAATGGAGAAGCAGTTTGATCTATACCAAGTCCGAGAAGAGGACAAGGTTAATATCGCAAAGCACTTTCTTGTGAGGGAAGCCGACAACTGGTGGGCTATTACAAGTGCCACCGCAACTCTTGAAGAGGACTTTAACTAGGCTTGCTTTAAAGCTCTTCTGGAGGGTAGATTTTATCCTAAAGAGCTTAAACAGCAAAGGCTCAAGGAGTTTATAGACTTTAAGCAAGGCAACCTATCCGCTCAAGAGTTTACTACGAAGTTTGATAAGCTTGCGCATTTCGCTCCGAGGCTTATTCGTGATGATGAAGACCGTGCATTCTACTACCGTAACAAGTTGAGTGCCGTTCTTCAAAGTAAGGTAAGGAGGAGCTCTACTTCTTTCGGGGAGTTGTATGATGATGCCCTTTGGGCGGAGAACTCAATGAAGGCCGTTAGAGATGAAGCGAAGATGAAGAATCACTCTCCTTCCCCCTCTTTCAATCCAAGGTCAAACTTCAATGACAAAAGATCCCTCGCTCCTTCTTCTTCTAATGCCTATGCTAACAAGAGGCGTTTCAATGCTCCCTCAAACTCCAATGCAAGATCACTTGCTCCTTTTCACCCTCAAGCTATCTCAAATGCGGCTCCTAGGCCCAATGCTTTCCCTCAAGCTCAAGGACGAATGTGTGACGGTTGTAGGGGACCCGTTCATCCCGGAGTTGGATGCTATGATAGGCCCCTGTTTTGCTTTTTCTGCAAGAAGCCGGGTCACCGCTTTCGTGATTGCCCCGACCGTCAGAATCCAGCACCTGGTGCCAAAGCTAAGGGATCCATCTTTGTACTCAGCCGAGCCGAAGCTAATGCTCACCCGGAGATCGTGACTGGTAGGTTCTTTTCCTTAGATCAATTTCGTTTTCCTTCTCCGCTTTCATCTTTTCCATCAGATCGTAGTTCTTGCTTGATGCCTCCTAGTGTTCATAAGTATCATGTCCGTCTTCCATAATCTCTTGTGAGGTAGTTTTCTCTTTAGCTAATGTAAGGTTTAGTGGTTGTATTTTGATGATGCGCTAAGTATGGTACTTACCCACCCTATGGAGCTGGATTCATGTTTAAGTGACTATAAGGAATTAAGAATAAGTAGGTTGAACCTCTCTTGATGATTTTAGACTTTGAATCTTGATATTGTAATATCACCTTGAGGATCGAATAGATCGTAATGATAGTTTGTTGTTGTTAAGGATTATAGTGGTTGCTTTAAAGATTACTTGAGAGTTTATTACCCTTATATGTTGGACCCTAGCAATAATGTTTACTTTATGGAATTTGGACTTGGTGACCAATCTCGAAGAAAATTTTCATAAGCAAAGACCGATACATTTTGAGTTTTGATGGGTTAGATGATTTGATTAATTGAAGTATCGCCTTGTGTTTGGCAATATGTATGATTTGGAATTTGTACTCATTCTTTGTTTGAGGAATTGTGTTTTGACTTATGTGGATGAAAAAGTCCTTGTAAATTTAGGATAATGGGTTTGAAGTAAATTGGATTAAAGGATTTCATGGTAAGTCTTTTACTTGGTGGTTGTTAGTGATCAGGTTTGCATAGATAAATATTTTGTTGATAGTTTCTAGTAAGAGTTTTAATGGAGCTAAGAAGATTGGAGTGCGTAGTGAAATTTCTATGTGGATTATTAGTGGTGGAGTCTACCATACCGATGGACCTTAGAAGATTCTAATTGAATTTGAATAATTGGAAGTTGTTACTTGAAGTTTATGGTTATGAAATATTTTAGTAGGAATCGGATGATTTAAAATGTTGAAGATATTTTTGCACTCTCTTGAGGACTAGTTTACTTGTGCGGTTAGTAAGGTCGAGTTGCGATCGACATTTGAATTTTTCATAGATGGAAGATAGTAATGTTGTTCATTCCTCTCTTCTCCCTCAATCTGACCCTTACTCAATCCGCTACTTTTCAATCCTTCCCCTTTCTAGTCCATTTTACTCGTTTGGACGTATCTCTTAGTATCACGATTTGTGATTTTGATGTTCGAGTTCGCTCTAAGTTCGTGTAATGTCTTCTTATTTTGATTCTATTCTTGAGAAAACTTTCAATTCTCCATATCGTAATCCTAATTTAATCTTTTTAAAATAGTTTAAAGATGGTTTGTGTACCCTCTTTTGGAGAAAGTAGATTTCTTTCCCTTTTATATTTGGATTTTGTGTTGAGTTGGCTGTTTGGGCTTGTTATTGGAGACGTCTGGTGACTAGTCTGACACTTACTAACACCTGTTTTGATTTTCGATTTCACTATTTCGACTTTGCTTTTTGGATAATTAGAGTTCTCGTTCGCGACGAGCATTCTTGAGATCCGTAAGTAAAGTTTCACGCTTATGAAAAATTTCCTTAAACCGTTTCGAGAAAAACATCATTTCATAAATGTTTTCCCTTGTAAAAGCTTTCGTGTTGATTTTGTAAACCCGATTCTTGTCCTTGATACTTTTATTTTCTATTCTCAAGTTTCGAGGACGAAACTTTTTAAAAGGTGGGGTGATTGTAACACCCGGAAATGTACCCCATTTTTCTAGTAGAAATATTTTACGAAATCTTTTCAGCAAATTTAAGTTTTAATTTATAATTTTATGTTCCGAGTCAAATTTAGAATTTCCGAGTTCGTATTTGGAATTTCTGTGAGATTTCATGAAAATCCCGTCTTAAGGCGAGTTTGACTTTGCTTGACTTTGAAACCGTCTTTGACTTTTTCCTTCATAACTCACACAACTCCCTTCCTTAACCTAATATTTCATTTCAACACAAATCAAACACAAAACCCTTCCTTCTTCCCTAAGAAACTTTTCCTCTTTGAATTCGATCTTTGAATTGACGTAACTTCTTCGTTACTTGATAGAATTTACGTAAGTTCGTCTTATTATTCTTCCCGTACCTTCCTCTATCCGTATTGATATTAAAATCATCGTCTTTCTCGCTTTTCAAGCTTTCCGTCTTTCTCAAGATGAACTTTATTCATCTTTTTACGATCTATTTGTAGGTGGCGACCTCCAAGATCCCGACAAAGACTATTTCCTTTAGAAGAGGAGCTTGACGATCATTAGAGACGCTTAAAGGTAACGGTGAAGGGTTACTCGGTATCACTTACGTGTTTTACATGTTATATGCTAGAAAATCGTATTAGAATACGATTAGGAAGATTAGGATTCATGCTATGATTAGTAAATGATGTTATATGATGAATATTAATGATGTATGTTGATTGTTGATGATTATTGGAATTGATTTATGAGAATTGAGATGGATTGAATATGTAAAGGAAGCTCACGGATGAAGGAGTGTTCTTGGCCGGTCGACCGGCCGCCGGTCTGCCAACCGGCTGGGAACACATCAGTAACATCCTTGAATTTTTGGGAAATTTATTATATGGGGCTCTGTGCCGGTCGACCGGCCGCCGGTCCACCGACCGGCCCAGACCACATTTCTCTGTTTTTGGTGATTTTTGGATTTTGCCCTGTGTTCTGAGCCGGCCCACCGGCCGCCTCCCTTCTGACCGGCCTGGAACACGGCTGTAATCTTTTCCTTCAACTTCTAAAACTCGTAATTTATAATAGTTCGCATGATCCGTTTATCGTATAATTTTATGTAATGACTTATAATATTCATGTTTTGGATATATGATATTTTATTCGCTTGTATCACATGTTTCGTGACGGTTTTCGATATATCCCTCTTTTGAGTCGGTTTTACATATGTTATGAATTGAGCACTAATGATCATGTGCTTTGAACTCTCATTTCCCGGCTACACCTTATACTCCTTAGACTGGAATGTCGGAGCGATGGGGTGTATCCTTGATGCTTGTATGCATGTTTAGTTGGGATATGACGACGTTGTTAGGAGGTGAACGCAATGCGTTGATCGACCCGGCCGTCAAATGTTGTATACTTGCGAGGTGGTGTTATTGCATGTAGCGTACTAGCTTGACTTTTGACTATAGATCTCTTTCCGCCTCTTTCGTGAAGGTTGACCGAATTTGGGGTACTCGGCGTCTATGATTGACCGAGTCTTGGATGTGGCACGTCTTACCACATGTCGAATCGGAACACGTCTTATTCCGAGAGTCTGGCCAGGTTTAGACTAGGACCGTATTATTATCGTCGTCCTACCGAGAGGATTAGAGTCTTGTGTGTACGAAACGTCTTATCGTACATGATTCCGGGAAACGTCTTATCCCGTGAATTGGTTTGTCTGGGTCATGAGTATCCGAAACGTCTTATCGTATACGGTTCAGGGAAACGTCTTATCCTGTGGACTTCCATTGGCTTGTCTTGCTATTGTACACGATGCTAGTGCGTTTCATTTACCGTGAGAGATGTCGTCATTATATTGGTATGTTTGGATGCTTGATTACATGAATGATTATATGATATATCATTGGATGACTTGGCATGGTTTGTTTGTCAAGTCTCAATCTTATCAATCTTATACCGCTAACGGTGAGATGTAAGCCCTAGTGAGCGTATTCGATTGCCTAAGAGTGTCTTTCCTGAGTCTTTGAATAACATGATGGTTCGGATTTGATTTCCATATGAGCTTATCATTATATCTTGTATTGCCTATCTATTCTTATTGTATCTCACATGGATATCTATATATGCATGATTTTACTTTTGTATTTCCTTATATGTACGTTTGATGTGATATGGCTGGGAGAACCCGGAGTTACTCCCCACTGACTGTGGCATTCATGTTTTCATGGATGAACAGGTTGCTTGCTATGGATGACTTTTTGGATACGATATTTTGGGGTTCGGGTGTGAGCTAGCGGGCGTTGTCCCTGGAAGTTCACCTCTAGACGATAGTAGCTAGTTTTGTTAAACACTTGTTCTTTGCTAACATTTTTAAGAGACCCCGTCTCTTTGTTGTATTTCCGTATTTAGTTTGTAACATTTTGACACACCTCGTGTTATATATATCTTGCATGTTTAAAGGTTTTTAAAATACCGTATTTCCGCATATTATTTCACATGCTTGTATGTTTTACATTTCCGCATTCGCGAGGGTTGTCACAGTTGGTATCAGAGCTTTGATCGCTCCCGACGCACACACGTGAACCCTAACTTAAACTACTTGACCTTGAAATAATAAATGAGAGAGTTGGGTAGAAGTTAAGGACTTTAATTGGTAGTCTTTGTGTTTATGCTAATTGATAGGAGTAACTTAATTTGTTTGTGTTTCTTATGAAGATGGTTAGATCGCGATTAGCTGAGAACGTTATGATGGAAGCTCTTGCTCAAGTACTGAAAAATCAGCAAGATGCAGCTTTAGCTCATGCCAACCAAGTTCCCCCTAGAAGGGAGGATAACCATCAGGGTGGCTATGCTTGGGTGGCGGGGCAAATTGCAAGGAGTAAAATTGTACCTTATGGTGGAGAACCGGACCCTACAGAGTTATCCGGTTGGTTCCGTGAAATGGAGAAGCAGTTTGATCTATACCAAGTCCGAGAAGAGGACAAGGTTAGGATCGCAAAGCACTTTCTGGTGAGGGAAGCCGACAACTGGTGGGCTATCACCAGTGCCACCGCAACCCTTGAAGAGGACTTTAACTGGGCTTGCTTTAAAGCTCTTGTGGAGGGTAGATTTTATCCTAAAGAGCTTAAACAGCAAAGGCTCAAGGAGTTTATAGACTTTAAGCAAGGCAACCTATCCGCTCAAGAGTTTACTACGGAGTTTAATAAGCTTGCGCATTTCGCTCCGAGGCTTATTCGTGATGATGAAGACCGTGCATTCTACTACCATAACAAGTTGAGTGCCGTTCTTCAAAGTAAGGTAAGGAGGAGCTCTACTTCTTTCGGGGAGTTGTATGATGATGCCCTTTGGGCGGAGAACTCAATGAAGGCCGTTAGAGATGAAGCGAAGATGAAGAATCACTCTCCTTCCCCCTCTTTCAATCCAAGGTCAAACTTCAATGACAAAAGATCTTTCGCTCCTTCTTCTTCTAATGCCTATTCTAACAAGAGGCGTTTCAATGCTCCCTCAAACTTCAATGCAAGATCACTTGCTCCTTTTCTCCCTCAAGCTATCTCAAATGCGGCTCCTAGGCCCAATGCTTTCCCTCAAGCTCAAGGACGAATGTGTGACGGTTGTAGGGGACCCGTTCATCCCGGAGTTGGATGCTATGATAGGCCCCTGTTTTGCTTTTTCTGCAAGAAGCCGGGTCACCGCTTTCGTGATTGCCCCTACCGTCAGAATCCCGCACCTGGTGCCAAAGCTAAGGGATCCATCTTTGTACTCAGCCGAGCCGAAGCTAATGCTCACCCGGAGATCGTGACTGGTAGGTTCTTTTCCTTAGATCAATTTCGTTTTCCTTCTCCGCTTTCATCTTTTCCATCAGATCGTAGTTCTTGCTTGATGCCTCCTAGTGTTCATAAGTATCATGTCCGTCTTCCATAATCTCTTGTGAGGTAGTTTTCTCTTTAGCTAATGTAAGGTTTAGTGGTTGTATTTTGATGATGCGCTAAGTATGGTACTTACCCACCCTATGGAGCTGGATTCATGTTTAAGTGACTATGAGGAATTAAGAATAAGTAGGTTGAACCTCTCTTGATGATTTTAGACTTTGAATCTTGATATTGTAATATCACCTTGAGGATCGAATAGATCGTAATGATAGTTTGTTGTTGTTAAGGATTATAGTGGTTGCTTTAAAGATTACTTGAGAGTTTATTACCCTTATATGTTGGACCCTAGCAGTAATGTTTACTTTATGGAATTTGGACTTGGTGACCAATCTCGAAGAAAATTTTCATAAGCACAGACCGATACATTTTGAGTTTTGATGGGTTAGATGATTTGATTAATTGAAGTATCGCCTTGTGTTTGGCAATATGTATGATTTGGAATTTGTACTCATTCTTTGTTTGAGGAATCGTGTTTTGACTTTTGTGGATGAAAAAGTCCTTGTAAATTTAGGATAATGGGTTTGAAGTAAATTGGATTAAAGGATTTCATGGTAAGTCTTTTACTTGGTGGTTGTTAGTGATCAGGTTTGTATAGATAAATATTTTGTTGATAGTTTCTAGTAAGAGTTTTAATGGAGCTAAGAAGATTGGAGTGCGTAGTGAAATTTCTATGTGGATTGTTAGTGGTGGAGTCTACCATACCGATGGACCTTAGAAGATTCTAATTGAATTTGAATAATTGGAAGTTGTTACTCGAAGTTTATGGTTATGAAATATTTTAGTAGGAATCTGATGATTTAAAATGTTGAAGATATTTTTTTGCACTCTCTTGAGGACTAGTTTACTTGTGCGGTTAGTAAGGTCGAGTTGCGATCGACATTTGAATTTTTCATAGATGGAAGATAGTAATGTTGTTCATTCCTCTCTTTTCCCTCAATCTGACCCTTACTCAATCCGCTACTTTTCAATCCTTCCCCTTTCTAGTCCATTTTACTCGTTTGGACGTATCTCTTAGTATCACGATTTGTGATTTTGATGTTCGAGTTCGCTCTAAGTTCGTGTAATGTCTTCTTATTTTGATTCTATTCTTGAGAAAACTTTCAAATCTCCATATCGTAATCCTAATTTAATCTTTTTAAAATAGTTTAAAGATGGTTTGTGTACCCTCTTTTGGAGAAAGTAGATTTCTTTCCCTTTTATATTTGGATTTTGTGTTGGGTTGGCTGTTTGGGCTTGTTATTGGAGACGTCTGGTGACTAGTCTGACACTTACTAACACCTGTTTTGATTTTCGATTTCACTATTTCGACTTTGCTTTTTGGATAATTAGAGTTCTCGTTCGCGACGAGCATTCTTGAGATCCGTAAGTAAAGTTTCACGCTTATGAAAAATTTCCTTAAACCGTTTCGAGAAAAACATCATTTCATAAATGTTTTCCCTTGTAAAAGCTTTCGTGTTGATTTTGTAAACCCGATTCTTGTCCTTGATACTTTTATTTTCTATTCTCAAGTTTCGAGGACGAAACTTTTTAAAAGGTGGGGTGATTGTAACACCCGGAAATGTACCCTATTTTTCTAGTAGACATATTTTACGAAATCTTTTCAGCAAATTTAAGTTTTCATTTATAATTTTATGTTCCGAGTCGAATTTAGAATTTCCGAGTTCGTATTTGGAATTTCTGTGAGATTTCATGAAAATCCCGTCTTAAGGCGAGTTTGACTTTGCTTGACTTTGAAACCGTCTTTGACTTTTTCCTTCATAACTCACACAACTCCCTTCCTTAACCTAATATTTCATTTCAACACAAATCAAACACAAAACCCTTCCTTCTTCCCTAAGAAACTTTTCCTCTTTGAATTCGATCTTTGAATTGACGTAACTTCTTCGTTACTTGATAGAATTTACGTAAGTTTATCTTATTCTTCCTCCCGTACCTTCCTCTATCCGTATTGATAATAAAATTATCGTCTTTCTCGCTTTTCAAGCTTTCCGTCTGTGACACCCTCAAATTTGCGGAAAGAAAAAAAAATTATTTAAACTAGATAAAAGATGAAAATACAATACAAAGGTGTCATAAATAACAAGGGTCATTACAAAACGAAATAATATTATACAAAATAAATTATACAAGACGGGAGACATATCTCCCGTATAAATACGGAAATAAAAGAGTGTATAATAATATACAATCTAAGAACCGAATATAGGTCCAAGGTAAATACTTCGCTCGCTAGCTCGTCAATGTACCCCAATATGCATCACCACCTGTTCGACCGCATTAAATATAAACACGGAAGCCACAGTCAGTGGGGAGTAACTCCGAGTTCTCCCAGCCACGAAATGTCGAGTTTAATGAAACATGAATAACATAAAAGCAATGTATATGGAAAATACAAAACTTAAACATATATGATATGCTTTTCATGTTATGAAACAATTAACTAACATATAACCTATCATATGAAAGCTATCATGTGAAACCGATAATAAAATATAACAAGAGGTAGGGAAGCGGGTATGCTAGCTCAGAGGTTACCCTGTAACATGGCCATGATACACTCAAACCCTAATCAACAAGTAATCATGTGAATCAGTTAACAACCAGTAATCCAAACTCTATCAATCTTAGCCGGCTTGCATCTCACCTTCTAAAAC
>JAIUZE010000610.1:0-81915 GCA_022085475.1 Heliosperma pusillum
GTTTTCCCGTGACTGTTTGATTATATGGTTGGTGTCGTGTTGACTAAGTACCCATAGAGAATTAGGAGTATATGGCGTCTTGACCATTTTAATTCTAAATGAGTATCTTGGACCATGACATTGATAGGCCCGTACTGTCTTTAACGAGTATATAGTTCGCCGCTTGATAGCTTTTGTGTCTCGGCTTGGTGGGTTTATATCCAAGTCGGGGCATGGCTGCCTGATCCGTTTTGGGACTGGAGCCAGCTTAAGTACTAGCCATCTCTGCTGAGGGGGTCGCCTAGTAGAGTTTCTCATGTACGGTTATGTCATGGGACGGGGAACGGAATAGCTGTTGTCGCCAGGTCTGATCAGTCTAGGACTAGGATGTTTTCCTACCTTGTGGTATAGCCTCGAGTTACAGAAGTCTTCTATCGATGGTCCTAAGAACTTATGCCTGTTTGTAGAAGTATTGGTCTTTCATGTTTGTATTATTCTATGAGTTCTAGAAGGTGAGATGCAAGCCGGCTAAGATTGATAGAGTTTGGATTACCGATTGTTAACTGATTCACATGATTACGTGTTGATTAGGGTTTGATTGTATCATGGCCATGTTACAGGGTAACCTCTGAGCTAGCATACCAGCTTCCCTACCTCTTGTTATATTTTATTATCGGTTTCACATGATAGCTTTCATATGATAGGTTATATGTTAGTTAATTGTTTCATAACATGAAAAGCATATCATATATGTTAAGGTTTTGTATTTTCCATATACATTGCTTTTATGTTATTCATGTTTCATTAAACTCGACATTTCGTGGCTGGGAGAACTCGGAGTTAGTTACTCCCCACTGACTGTGGCTTCCGTGTTTATATTTAATGCGGTCGAACAGGTGGTGATGCATACTTTGGGGTACATTGACGAGCTAGCGAGCGAAGTATTTACCTTGGACCTATATTCGGTTCTTAGATTGTATATTATGATACACTCTTTTATTTCCGTATTTATACGGGAGATATGTCTCCCGTCTTGTATAATTCTTATGTATAATATACATTTTCTTTTGTAATGAACCTTTTTATTTATGACACCCTTCGTTATGTATTTAAATTATTTCTTTTTCTTTCCGCAAATTTGAGGGTGTCACAGCTCAAAGTATAGGCGACGTCGGGGCGAGTGCACATCATAGCATACATGATTGACCCAACTGCTGAAGCATAAGGGATCAACTTCATGCGTTCAATCTCCTCGGTGACGGTAGGACTCTGGGATTTACTCAGAGTGATACCATGACCTATTGGAAGAAAGCCTCTCTTAGAGTCTTTCATTTTGAACCGATCAAGAATCTTATCTATATAAGCTTCTTGACTTAATGCTAGTATCCTCTTGGATCTATCTCTATAGATCCGGATACCCAAAATGCGTTGTGCCTCTCCCAAATCCTTCATCTGGAAATGTTTCCCAAGCCACTCCTTGGTAGAAGTAAGCATTGGTATGTCATTCCCAATGAGAAGTATGTCATCCACATACAAGATAAGGAAAGTAACTTTGCTCCCACTAAACTTCATGTATAAACATGGTTCCTCGACACTTCGAGTGAATCCATTTTGTTTAATTACATGATCGAAGCGATGATTCCAACTCCTTGATGCTTGCTTAAGACCATAAATGGATCTCTTAAGTTTGCATACCTTCTTAGGGTTGGATTTATCCTCAAAACCTTCAGGTTGTGTCATGTACACTTCCTCTTCTAGAATCCCATTCAAGAAGGCGGTTTTGACATCCATTTGCCAAATTTCATAGTTATAAAATGCGGCAACCGCTAAGAGAATCCTAATGGATCGAAGCATAGCGACTGGGGCAAAAGTTTCGTCATAGTGTAAACCATGAACTTGAGTGAAGCCTTTTGCCACCAATCTAGCTTTGTAGATATCATTATGTCCATCTATGCCATTCTTGATCTTGTAGATCCACTTGCACTGAAGAGGTCGCACCTTCTCAGGTAAGTCTACCAAGTCCCATACTTGATTTTCGTACATAGAATCCATTTCGGATTGCATGGCCTCTAGCCAATGCTTGGAGTCGGGACTAGAAACGGCCGACTTGTAGGTTGTGGGTTCATCACTTTCAAAAAGTAATAAATCACCATCTCCCTCGATACATCCGAGGTAACGATCAGGTTGAGAACTAATTCTACCTGACCTTCTAGGGACAATAACCGTTTCAGACGAGGAGGGAACGTTTTCCTCCACTTCATTTTCGGTTTGTGGCTCTCGAACTTCATCAAGTTCGAATTTTCTCCCACTCTGCCTTTTAGAAACGAAATCGCTTTCTAGAAAGACAGCATCACGAGACACAAACACTTTGTCCTCATGACGGTTGTAGAAGTAATATCCACGAGTCTCCTTAGGGTATCCTACAAAATAACATTTGTCGGATCTGGGTGCGAGCTTGTCATTAGACTTCTCATGAACAAACGCCTCGCAACCCCAAATTTTCATAAACGACAAATAAGGAACCTTTCCTTTCCATATCTCATATGGAGTTTTATTGGCTGCTTTAGTCGGGCTACGATTTAGTGAAAATATTGCGGTTAAGATGGCAAATCCCCAAAACGAGTCAGGAAGCTCTGTAAGACTCATCATCGACCGAACCATATCTAATAAAGTTCGGTTTCTCCTTTCAGACACACCATTTAATTGAGGTGTTCCGGGAGGAGTCCATTGTGATACTATACCACAATCTTTTAGGTGTGAATCAAATTCATAATTTAGATATTCACCACCACGATCGGATCGTAGGGTTTTTATCTTCTGATTCAATTGGTTTTCCACTTCATGTTGAAACTCTTTGAACTTTTCAAAAGCTTCACTCTTATGCCTCATTAAGTAGACGTATCCATATCTACTTAAATCGTCGGTAAAAGTAATGAAGTACTTGTAACCACCTCTAGCTTGGTGAGTCATTGGGCCACATACGTCGGTATGTACAAGGCCTAATACTTCACTTGCTCGTGTCCCTTTTCCCGTAAAAGGAGCACGAGTCATCTTGCCCAAAAGACAAGATTCGCATTCACCATAAGATTCATAATCAAATGGTTTGAGAAGTTTCGTTGAAACAAGTCTCTTTATGCGTCGTTCGTTTATATGACCTAAACGACAATGCCAAAGGTATGATTGATTAGGTTCACCTAATTTGAGCTTCTTGCTTTCGATATGATATATTTCATTAACATTATCAAGAACATAAATGCCTCCAATAGAGATGGCTTTACCATAAAACACATCATTAAAAGAAAACGAACAACTATTGTTCTTGATTACAAAAGAGAAACCCTCCGCATCAAGTACGGAAATGGAGATAATGTTCTTAGTCAAGGAGGGTACAAAATAACAATTATTTAAATACAACTCAAGACCACTAGCTAGGGTTAATACATAAGTTCCTATGGAGACGGCGGCAACTCTTGCTCCATTCCCCATTCGTAGGTCCACATCACCCTTGGCTAGTGCTCGCACGTCCTTCAGCCCCTGCAAGTGATTACAAAGGTGAGAACCACATCCAGTATCAAATACCCAAGTGGAAGTGCAAGCATAGTTAATATCTATCATATAGAGAGAAGAGAGGATTATACCTGACGGTGTCACACATCCGTCCTTCTTATCCTTCAAATACTTGGGACAATTGCGTTTCCAATGTCCCTTGCCTTTACAATAAAAGCATTCGGCTTCGGTGTGCTTCTTACCCTTAGCCTTGGCATTGCTATACATAATAGCTTTGCCCTTTCCTTTTCCTTGCTTCTTAAATTGGGCTTTGGCTTTTCCCTTCCCCTTTTGAACCCCTAGCTTCAAGTTCTTCAATCTCATTGTAAGAACATCCTTTTGCTCACTCCCACTTGCTTCCATATCCCTTTCGACTTGGGTAAGGAGAGCATGGAGCTCGTGAAAGCTCTTATCCATGCCATGCATGTTATAGTTTGCCCTAGTTTGGGCAAACTTTGGAGGAAGTGAGTGAAGGATGCGGCCAACCGCAAGCTTCTTAGGAATTTTTGACCCCTAGACGATCTAGAGTGTCAACATGTTCCACCATCTTAAGCACATGTGGGCCAACCTTTTGGCCCTTCTCTAGCTTGGCTTCAAAAAGCCGAGTCATAGCATTGTATTGGCGAATCTCGGGTGATTGAGAAAAGGCCAATGTCACCCTAGAGAATATCTCATATGCTCCAAGGGTGATGTATTGTTGCTTAAGGCTTGAGGACATCGACCAAATCAAGACCATCTTGACGTCGTTTGCTACCTTAAGGTATTCCTCATAGGCGGCTTTGGCCGCATTAGTGGCTCTTGGGCCGGGTTCATTGGGAGGTGCCTCGGTCAAGTAGCGCAAAACGTTATCCGATAACGCCGCACTCTTGATCGTTTGCTCCCACTCGACGAAATTAGTTCCATCGTCTTTTAAGATGCATTTGTCCATAACGGACCTTAGCCATGAGTCTTTTCCTAGTTGAACGGTGTTGTTATTGTTTGCCATTGCGAATTATGAATAACTACAACAAAATTAGGAAATATTAACATTCATTGTTTTAATCAATTTTACTTGTATAACCAATTTAAACAAGTCACTCATATAATGACCCCTCACGAAATTATATAAGCGATTCCGAGACCCGCATTTTAGACAAAAGAACATGTTATGCAACTTTTATGTAAAAGACGGTAAGTCAACTTTTGACTAATTCTACTCCTAGAACTCTCGGTCGACGGATTTCAACTAAACCCATCTCCTAGTCCCAAGATAACGCTTATCTTGTTGAGTCCAACCCAATTTAGGCGTGTGATCGTATCACCCTACTTACCCGAGGTAAAAAGGTCCACGTTGTGGTTGTCCTAATGAACACGGGATTCATAGGTGCTTCAATTGGTAAGGCTAAATCTCAATTCCTTTTTAAGTTATGTGAGAGGTCTTGCCAATTTTAGTTATTAATTCCCTATAAGTGAACTAAGTCGGTGAATTTTGAATAACGTTGAATTGACAATCGATAAATAAAATGCATGTTGGTGATTTTGGCATGTGCGGAAAAATAAAGCAAGCAATCAAATTAAATCCTAGTATGGCCACCTAGCTAATCTAATTAACTAGATGATTAAAAATCGGAAACTAACTCCTTGGTCCCTTGCCTCTTCATGGAACGCTTTCCAATATGGCACCGTCTTTTGGAACACCGACTTTGGGAATCACCGTTTTCACAATAAATAATTACAAAAATACAAATGAATGCATAGCAAATTCCTATTATACATTTGATCTATAAAATGAAATTATTAATTATTACAAAACGGCGATACGAAATCGCAATAAATTACAACCAAATCGGTATTCCCTTACATTACGGGTAATACCGATTAAAAATAATATAGGCCATACTAGGTACAACTTGCAATAAAATAAATAAATGACATTCATTCATTCAACAACATAAATAAAAATGCTGTAAAATCATGCCAAAATCACCGTCAACACTTGTCATGTTCATTCTAGCTCGGTTTTTACGAATTTTATCGATTTTATCTACTAAAAATCAATAATCAACACTTAAATCGTATTTAAGCTCAAAATAATTATCTAAACTGATTTAGAACTTAAAATTAGTCCCCACTAATTTCACTTGTATTTAATTAGTTTGAATTGATCGCATTTGCTATTTAAAGAGGTTTAATCATAACTTTTATGAATTAAACCCAAAATAAAATGAAAAATCATTAAAATTGAAACAAAAAATATTTGTACATAGTGGAACACTTCCAGGAACCTCAAGAACAAAAAACATTTGCCCAAAAAATTTGAAATGATTTTATGAACAAATAGCTTTATAAGAATCGGTTTTTATCAAATAAAAACCACCAAAAATAGTAAAATGATGAAACAAATTTTCAAATTTTACCAGGATGATATAAATAATATTATAAAATGTAAAAACATTATCAACTCCAGAAAGTCACGTTTCAATTTTAAGAACAAAATAACTCCTTTAAATCGATTTTTATCCAATAAAAATCAATAACCATGCAATACATGACGAAATGTCACGAAAATTTACATACAATATGTACAACATGCATGTGAGAACATATTAAAAATTTGAGGCCAGATTCAACATGAAACTATTTTTAGTTAACTTTTAACATAAAACCGCATGTTAACTCGGTTTTAAAGGCCATAAATCATAATAAATAGCAAAACAATTCGTAAATTCACCAAATTTGACCACAAACATTTTGAGGTCAGTAGGTATGCATGCAAATCAGAAAATTTCGTGAAAACCATTTTTAACATAAATTTTCGATTTTTACTCAAGTTATCGTATAACCCGATTTTAATGCTTAAAATCAACATGCATGCTACAAGCTAGCTCTGATACCACATGAAAGTTCATAGACCCTAATTAGACTCCTCTAATTAGTTACTAAATTACTTGTTAATTTAGTGTTTAATAAAGATCTATGTAACATGCATGCAAATTAAAATGCATAATAAAAAGTAAGAAGAAATTTCCTTACATTGGGAAATTTCGGTTATATGGGCACAACAAGAAACACCTTTCTTGTTGATCTTGTGCTATAAAGAAATAGATGATCCTCCTTGTAATCTTCAAAGTAGAAGACCTCCTTTAAGAAGCACCCAAGAGAAAACCCAAACTAATCACTTAGTTTTTGACTAGAAAACACAAGTGATATGATGAACTAATATTAGATTTTATTACTACTCTAGTAATAGGAAATATTAGTGTTTGAGAGGTTTTAGAGAGATGAGGATTTTAGTGAGATGTACATGCAAAATAAGAATGAACAAGCAAGCAAAATGAACAACAAAGTTGTCCTTTTAAGGACACTATGGTCCGGCCAAGGCAAGCCTATGTGGCCTCTTATTTTGCTTAAAATAATCCCATGCAATTACTTTGAGTGTAGTAGTGAATAAGACTATGATCATGTGTCATAAACATGACATGATCACATGTTGTAGTGTAACACAAGAAACAACAATCATCATGTTACACACTACCAATTTTCGGCATCCACTAGTGTCATTTGGTCCATTTTGATTTTTGATATTTGTCCCACAAATACTTATAATCATATGTTTAATTATCTTGTATAATTAAGGGTTAATTTGATCATATAACAATTATATGACTCAAATTAATAAATAATATACACTTAACTTTTAAGTGATATTTTATCATTATATCAATATATAATGGGTCCCACAATGCCTAGTTAGTTTATTTTACAACTCCTTGTAAATATAATTAACTAATCACCTCTACCTCAAAGTATATGCATAACCTCAACTAATTTAATGAATTAACTATTAATCATTAAATTAAATCTTATTCAATCATATTAAAATAAGACGTAAAATTTATTCAGTCAATTATCATATAATTGACTAATAAACTTATCCGGAATGAGTTCGTAACTCAATTTCCAATAATTAACTCTCGTAACTAAACATATATCAAATATATATGTAAAGTACTAATTAATATGTATCGTATACAAATAATTAGATTTCTGTTTGGGTCTCATCCTATAGGTGTGACCGAAAGGGGTCAGTTTATTACCGCCGTCATACGACAATAACGTCTAACTCTAGTCAGCTGACCGTTATCGATTTACGTTAATCAACTGACGTGGAGTATCAAAATACTAGTCATCCCACTAATATTCCAAAATGAGATTTATAATATAAATGCACTATTGTGAAGGACACTTGCTTAAACAGTTTTTGCTTGGTTATCCGGGTGAATGGGAATTTGGAAAAACCCGGAGTAACCGTCAAGAAAACAAAAATACTCATGATTTGCCAACCTCTCGAGCATTTGGTCAATGAAAGGCAAAGGAAAATGATCTTTGATTGAGGCGGAATTAAGCTTTCGGTAATCAATGCACATTCTCCATCCCGTGACCGCTCGGGTGGAGATGAGTTCACCACCCTCATTCTCTACCACGGTTATACCGCTCTTTTTAGGGACTATTTGAACCGGGCTCACCCATTCGCTTCCCGAGATGGAGTATATGATTCCAGCCTCAAGCAATTTGTCAATTTCCTTTCTCACAACTTCCCTTAATTTGTCATTCATTCTCCTTTTAGGTTAGGCACAAGGTGCGTATCCATCCTCTAGTACAATGCGATGCATACACACTCTAGGATCGATACCCACGAGGTCATCAATGCTATACCCAAGTGCCTTCTTGTTGATTTTAAGGACATTTAGAAGTTTTTCTTTTTGCTCAAGGTCTAGGTTAGCATTGACAATAACGGGAAGTGCCTTTTCCTCATCAAGATAAGCATATTCAAGGGAGGGGGGTAAGGGTTTAAGGTCTACCTTTGGAGGGTTCTTACCCTCATCTTCATCAAGGAGTGGTGGTAGAGCTTCATAGTCCTCTTCAACAACTTCCCCCGAACATAGATCATTAGCATCTTGGATAACATCTTCTAGAATATCCACCGAATAAGCACTTTCGAACATTGGCTTAGACAAGATACCCGTCAAGGAAAACTCAATTACATTGCCTCCAACATTGAAAGAGAGTCGTCCGTTCTTCATATCGATCATTACTCCCCCGGTTGCCATGAAGGGTCCTCCAAGGATTATTGGAGTTTGTTGATCGTCCGGAATATCTAATACCACAAAGTCCGCCGGTATATAGAAATTCCCTACCTTTATCGGTACATCCTCTATTACACCCCTAGGATATTGGACTGATCGATCGGCAAGTTGCAATGTCATGGAGGTAGGAATCATGTCTTGTAAGCCGAGTTTCTTAGCAATAGGTAGTGGAAAGATGCTAACACTTGCACCCAAGTCACACAATGCTCTTTCAATGTTAACATTGCCAACCATGCATGGAATTGAAAAGCTACCCGGATCTTGTAACTTCTTTGGCATATGGTTAAGCAACACCGCACTACATTCCTCGGTTAAGGCTACTATCCCATCACTTCCAATACCTCTCTTTTTGGTGAGAACATCCTTGACAAACATTGTGTAAAGGGGCATTTGTGTCACTACCTCGGTGAAAGGTAGTGAAACATCTAGCTTCTTCAACATCTCTAAGAACTTGGAAACTTTTTTCTCATCGGTCTTGGCTCTTTCTCTATGGGGAAATGGCATTGGTGGGATGTAGGCTTTGTTGGGAGGTGGGGCTTGTTTAGAGTCATCACTTCTCTTGGGTTCTTTCTCTTTCTCTTTGTTTTCCACTTCTTCAAGAATCACTTCCTCCAACACAAAGTTCTCATCATCCATAACTTGCTCATCAACCTTCCCTTTCTTAGAAGTCTCACCTCTATTTGATGGTGAATGAGGTGGACTCTCGACTCCTCCTTTCATCACATCTCTTTTCCTCTTTGGCTCATGCTCATAATCTTTGTATGGATCTTCTAACTCTTTCCCACTCCTCAAGGCAACCACATGTTCTTGTTGGTGGTGTGGTGGTCTATCCTTAGGGTGAGAGCCTTGCATTGGGAGAATTTGCTCTCCTTTTTTAAGGTTGATAGGCCCTTGGTTAGCCAAATAAGAATCAAAGTTCCTTTGTTGGGCTTGGACGTTTGAAATGTCGGATCTCAAGAGTTTGAATTGTTGCTCCGCATTTGCTTCGCGTTGCATTGCCTTATTTTCCATATTCCTTAGCATTTGCTCAATTCAAGAGTTGGATTGTTCACATGGAGGTGGAGGTTGTTGGAAATTTTGAGGTTGTTGGGAATTTTGTTGTTGTTGGAAGTTGTTGTTGTTGTATTGGTTACGGTTGTTGGAGTTTCTTTGTTCTCTAAACAGAGAGGGAACATATGGGTGATTTTCACGTTGGGAAAACCTTCTAGAATCGGAATTTTGGCCATGGTTGTTGTTGTAAGACCTTGAATGGTCGGGTTTGGGAGGTGGTTGGTGTTGTGGGGCTTGGTACTTAGGATCCAAGGGTTGCCCTCCATATGAGAGTTTTGGGTCTTGATTCGGGAAGGCTCGGTAGAAAGTCTCTTGTCGTTGGTAGGAGTACCTAGGTTGGTTCCCTTCCATTGCATAACATTCTTGTTGGAATTGATCATCGGGAGGGAAGGAAGGACATACTTCATATGTGTGACCAACACCTCCACAAGTATCGCATATCGGTTGTTGGGAGTAGGATCTTGGTGGAGACCTTGGTTGCTCAACATAGTACACCCTATCTTGACTTGGTCTTTCTCTTTGGAGTTGGTAGATTTGCCCTTTGCCCTTGTTAGACCCAAGTTATCAAAATTTTTTGAGAGTTCATCCAATTTGAGTTTGGTTTCCATCTCGAGTCTACTAGACCCTTCACCTCTACCCTCTTTCTCCCTTGAACCATAGCTATTCTCCATCTCGGAGATGTTTTGAATCATCTCCGTGATTTCGGCGTTGTTCGTTTTATCGAAATTTCCCCCGGAGGCCGCCACTATCATGTCTCGAAATCTTTGCTCTAGAGTTTGGAAGAAGATTTGAGTAGTCAACCATTTCGGGATATCATGGTGAGGGCAAGAGGTTAGAAGATCTCGAAACCTCTCCCACGCTTCACTCAATGTCTCATAGCCTTTTTGCTTGAATGTTTGGATTTCATGTCTTATCCTTGCGGTTTTTGAGGGAGGGTAGAACTTGGTGATGAAGGCTTTGGAGAGGCTAGCCCAAGTGGTGAAAGTTCCCGGTTCATGGGAATTCAACCATTTCTTTGCATTTTCCTTCAAGGAGAAAGGAAATAACATGAGTAAGATTTGGTCTTCCGTGATCCCATTCCTCTTGATTGTTCCCACCTTCTCCTTAAAACCTACCAAGTGCTCATGAGCATCTTCATTCTTCAACCCGTGAAAGATGTCTTGTTGAATGAATGAGATCACATGATGACGGATTTCGAATGTGTTGGGGACAATGGCTCCGTATTTGATGGCCGAGCAAGACCGGTCGGGGTCCGGCCTATTGTAGTAGACCATGGGTTGGTCCGCCATCTCTAGGTTGAATGGATTGTTTGTTGGTGAAATAGGTGAAATTGGGGAATTTGGTGAGTGGGTGTTGTTTATTGGAATGTTTGTGGGTATGATGGGGGGTGGTAAAGTGGATGGTGATGTTTGTGAAGTTGAAGGCTCAATTGTGGGTGGTGGAGTATTTATGGTGGTAAGAATGGGTGGGGATCCTCTTAAGGAAATAAGAGCGTGTCTTCTTCTAGCCCGGAAAGTTTTCTCTATCTCTCGGTCAAGAGGGAAGAGTGGACCGATATAACACCTGCTCATACACTCAAAAGAGAATTAAATGGTCCTAATGCAAATACATGCACTAGGACAAATGGGAAATCAAACAAATAAAAGTGAACTAAGCCTAAAATAAATTAAACTATCTTATCCAATATTGCCGTCCCCGGCAACTGCGCCAAAAACTTGATGTGAGTTTTACTTAACCTCGCAAGCGGACGAGTTATCGTTGGGCATTGCAAGGGTCGTATCCCAAGGGACGGTAATTATGGTTCTAAGGCGGTTTAATCAAATTCTAGTTTAGTTCTAGCTAATAGCAAATTGGAGGTGAGTAAAACTAACTAAGTCTAACAAATAAGCAAATATGAGATTTAAGACAAGAATTAAGAAAACTAAGGCAAATGGTTTTACTAATGAGGTTGGGGTTGAATATGGTAGAAGGTAGAGTCGGTCTAAAGATAAGTAATGGTAGGTCTCCACCTCTCGGTGAAAGACGGTTCCTTGCCTAGGTTTGGTCAGATTCTCGCCCTACCTCCCCCAAGACTCCTATAAGCACAAACAAGCAACAAACAAGCCAAGCTCTCGCTTAAGCTAGCAACAAGATGAAAGAAAGCATGAATTACTCATTCTAACATTTCTACAAACACATGGTGTGCACAAAATATAGGAATTACCAAAAGACTAGATTTTTACAATCAAAACCACATTCTAACCCCAAGAACCTACAAAAGATCCCCCATCTACCCTAGAAGGGCACTACTCACACATACTAATGAAGAAAAACATTAAAGATGGATACTTTGACATGAAATAAGCAAGAGAAGACATATTCATCACAAAAACTAGATAAATAAACAAGAACAAGTAATTAAAAGACAAGTAATGAAATCAAGATGAGGAATTATACCAAAACTTGTATGAAAGGATGAAACTTGGATTAATAATCAAATAAGAGTCTCCTCTTGTCTTCAAATTACAACCCAATTGTTCAAAACTAGGTAAAGAAAAGACTAGATCTAAAGATAACTAAGTAGAAAAGTAGAGTAATTATTGTTAATTATCAAAGGATTAGAATAATGATTAGGAATATTGAAAGCTAAATCTAGGGTTTTTGTCTCTAAGGTTGTGTGTCTAAAATGAATTAGGAGAGGGGTATATATAGGTTGGTGGAATTTAGGGTTCAAAATAAGAAGGGAAGTTGGAAATGCGGAGTGGGGTGCTCAGCCGGTACACCGCCCGCCGGTAGCTTGTGCCGGCTGAGGCATTCTGACTTCAAACTTGAGCTTTCTTCGTGTGAAATAGGTCTCAGTCGGTAAATGCCGGCTGCCGGTGGCTTGGACCGGGTGAGACCATCTGCTATCTTCCAATTTTCGAGCTTTGTTTTGAGGTATGTAGGGTGCTCAGTGAAAGTTCATAGACCCTAATTAGACTCCTCTAATTAGTTACTAAATTACTTGTTAATTTAGTGTTTAATAAAGATCTATGTAACATGCAAGCAAATTAAAATGCATAATAAAAAGTAAGAAGAAATTTCCTTACATTGGGAAATTTCGGTTATATGGGCACAACAAGAAACACCTTTCTTGTTGATCTTGTGCTATAAAGAAATAGATGATCCTCCTTGTAATCTTCAAAGTAGAAGACCTCCTTTAAGAAGCACCCAAGAGAAAACCCAAACTAATCACTTAGTTTTTTTTTACTAGAAAACACAAGTGATATGATGAACTAATATTAGATTTTATTACTACTCTAGTAATAGGAAATATTAGTATTTGAGAGGTTTTTAGAGAGATGAGGATTTTAGTGAGATAAGCACAAAAATAAGAATGAACAAGCAACCAAAATGAACAACAAAGTTGTCCTTTTAAGGACACTATGGTCCGGCCATCATGGCCTATGTGGCCTCTTATTTTTGCTTAAAATAATCCCATGCAAATTGGTTGAGTGTAGATGTGAGTAAGATTATGATCATGTGTCATAAACATGACATGATAACAAGATGTAGTGTAATACAAGAAACAACAATCATCATGTTGTACACTACCAATTTTCGGCACCCACTAGTGTCATGTGGTCCATTTTGATTTTTGATATTTGTCCCACAAATACTTATAATCATATGATTAATTATCTTGTATAATTAAGAGTTAATTTGATCATATAACAATTATATGACTCAAATTAATAAATAATATACACTTAACTTTTAAGTGATATTTTATCATTATATCAATATATAATGGGTCCCACAATGCCTAGTTAGTTTATTTTACAACTCCTTGTAAATATAATTAACTAATCACCTCTACCTCAACTTATATGCATAACCTCAACTAATTTAATGAGTTAACTATTAATCATTAAATTAAATCTTATTTAATCGTATTAAAATAAGACGTAAAATTTATTCAGTCTATTATCGTATAATTGACTAATAAACTTATCCGGAATGAGTTCGTAACTCAATTTCCAATAATTAACTCTCGTAACTAAACATATATCAAATATATATATAAAGTACTAATTAATATGTATCGTATACAAATAAGTAGATTTCTGTTTGGGTCTCATCCTATAGGTGTGACCGAAAGGGGTCAGTTGATTACCGTCGTCATACGACAATAACGTCTAACTCTAGTCAGCTGACCGTTATCGATTTACGTTAATCAACTGACGTGGAGTATCAAAATACTAGTCATCCCATTAATATTCCAAAATGAGATTTATAATATAAATGCACTATTGTGGAGGACACTTGCTCCAACAATCTCCCACTTGTCCGATACTAGTTGTGCATGTAGTCACACTATTGCGGAGGACTCCTACTCCCACAATATCTCCCACTTGTCTCGACAAGTTGTGTGCTACCAATTCTCTTGTCACTTTAGCGTCACATCCTCCCACTCATCGCAAGGTGTCTTTCAGGTCGCACTTGCGATTGAAAAATAAATTGAGTGGTTTTCTCGATCTGGAGAGTAACTGTCTGACCGGAAAATCTACCATAGATCTCTTCCGAGCGTGGCCACGCATTTCCAGTCACTACTCCTCGAGTGGCCCGAAGATGTTAATACCCAACGTGGGTGGACAATTCCGGTTGACCCAACTTACACTGTATAATGCAAATCACCATGACCCAGTAGATGCCCATCGGCCTCCTTTCACGGCACGACCTAGGACAAAAACCAAAGTCAATCGGAAAATACACCGACTCAGGTAAATGGTCGCCAGTCTAAAGAATCGACTAATAGGAATATAATAGAAATCCCCGCCACGACCAGGCTTCAACAATTTTGATAAGGGACTCTATCATGGTCACTGTCCGACAGAGTGTCTCTACAGTCTGTCTATGTAAACGATCAGTCATCCCCATGACCCCATGGTGTTGAACCAACCATCGATCGACTTACAATCTAGTCATTTTGAGACGTCACCTTATGCAAATGACTAGGGACAATTACTAAGTTCATCATGTTCACTTGAATTGAGTTCAACCTTTCTTATAACCAATTCGGATAAAACAAAGTAATAAAATTTAGTCAATACTAAATAAAAGAGCTCATATAAAGCTCGAACAATGAAAGCAATTATCATATATGTAAACATTGATACAACATTCAATTATTACATATCACATAATCTAGAGGAATTCAGGAACTCGTATTAATCCCATCGAGACGACATGACTGTCATGTTTAGCCTTTGTAAGAGGCTTGGTTAGAGGATCAGCGATGTTATCGTCTGTCCCAACCTTACATACATCTATTTTCTTCCTCTCCACGTAATCTCTAATTACATGGTATTTCCTAAGTACATGTCTAGACTTGTTACTAGACTTGGGCTCCTTTGCTTGAAAGATAGCCCCACTGTTATCACAATACATCTTGATGGGATCTGTGGCAGTAGGGACTACTCCTAGTCCTTCCAAGAACTGCCGAATCCACACAGCTTCCTTTGCAGCCTCTGATGCCGCGAGGTACTCAGCTTCTGTTGTAGAATCCGCAGTCACGCTTTGCTTGAAGCTTTTCCAGCAAACGGCTCCTCCATTCAACATAAAGACATAGCCGGATTAAGATTTTAAATCATCCCTATCAGTTTGGAAACTAGCGTCCGTGTAACCCTTTACACGCAACTCAGTCTCTCCTCCAAACACCAAGAACGAATCTTTAGTCCTTCGTAAGTACTTAAGGATGTTCTTTACGGCTATCCAGTGACTCTCACCTGGAGTGGCTTGATAACGACTCGTCATGCTCAAAGCATAGGCGACGTCAGGGCGAGTGCACATCATAGCATACATGATTGACCCAACTGCTGAAGCATAAGGGATCAACTTCATGCGTTCAATCTCCTCGGTGACGGTAGGACTCTGGGATTTACTCAGAGTGATACCATGACCTATTGGAAGAAAGTCTCTCTTAGAGTCTTTCATTTTGAACCGATCAAGAATCTTATCTATATAAGCTTCTTGACTTAATGCTAGTATCCTCTTGGATCTATCTCTATAGATCCGGATACCCAAAATGCGTTGTGCCTCTTCCAAATCCTTCATCTGGAAATGTTTCCCAAGCCACTCCTTGGTAGAAGTAAGCATTGGTATATCATTCCCAATGAGAAGTACGTCATCCACATACAAGATAAGGAAAGTAACTTTGCTCCCACTAAACTTCATGTATAAACATGGTTCCTCGACACTTCGAGTGAATCCATTTTGTTTAATTACATGATCGAAGCGATGATTCCAACTACTTGATGCTTGCTTAAGACCATAAATGGATCTCTTAAGTTTGCATACCTTCTTAGGGTTGGATTTATCCTCAAAACCTTCAGGTTGTGTCATGTACACTTCTTCTTCTAGAATCCCATTCAAGAAGGCGGTTTTGACATCCATTTGCCAAATTTCATAGTTATAAAATGCGGCAACCGCTAAGAGAATCCTAATGGATCGAAGCATAGCGACTGGGGAAAAAGTTTCGTCATAGTGTAAACCATGAACTTGAGTGAAGCCTTTTGCCACCAATCTAGCTTTGT
The DNA here is from genome assembly GCA_022085475.1 of Heliosperma pusillum. NCBI lineage: Eukaryota > Viridiplantae > Streptophyta > Magnoliopsida > Caryophyllales > Caryophyllaceae > Heliosperma > Heliosperma pusillum. Next base: position 16,256 of record JAIUZE010000610.1, read on the forward strand.
AGATATCATTATGTCCATCTATGCCATTCTTGATCTTGTAGATCCACTTGCACTGAAGAGGTCGCACCTTCTCACGTAAGTTTACCAAGTCCCATACTTGATTTTCGTACATAGAATCCATTTCGGATTGCATGGCCTCAAGCCAATGCGTGGAGTTGGGACTAGAAACGGCCGACTTGTAGGTTGTGGGTTCATCACTTTCAAAAAGTAATAAATCACCATCTCCCTCGATACATCCGAGGTAACGATCAGGTTGAGAACTAATTCTACCTGACCTTCTAGGGACAATAACCGTTTCAGACGAGGAGGGAACGTTTTCCTCCACTTCATTTTCGGTTTGTGGCTCTCGAACTTCATCAAGTTCGAATTTTCTCCCACTCTGCCTTTTAGAAACGAAATCGCTATCTAGAAAGACAGCATCACGAGACACAAACACTTTGTCCTCATGACGGTTGTAGAAGTAATATCCACGAGTCTCCTTAGGGTATCCTACAAAATAACATTTGTCGGATCTGGGTGCGAGCTTGTCATTAGACTTCTCATGAACAAACGCCTCGCAACCCAAAATTTTCATAAACGACAAATAAGGAACCTTTCCTTTCCATATCTCATATGGAGTTTTATTGGCTGCTTTAGTCGGGCTACGATTTAGTGAAAATATTGCGGTTAAGATGGCAAATCCCCAAAACGAGTCAGGAAGCTCTGTAAGACTCATCATCGACCGAACCATATCTAATAAAGTTCGGTTTCTCCTTTCAGACACACCATTTAATTGAGGTGTTCCAGGAGGAGTCCATTGTGATACTATACCACAATCTTTTAGGTGTGAATCAAATTCATAATTTAGATATTCACCACCACGATCGGATCGTAGGGTTTTTATCTTCTTATTCAATTGGTTTTCCACTTCATGTTGAAACTCTTTGAACTTTTCAAAAGCTTCACTCTTATGCCTCATTAAGTAGACGTATCCATATCTACTCAAATCGTCGGTAAAAGTAATGAAGTACTTGTAACCACCTCTAGCTTGGAGAGTCATTGGGCCACATACATCGGTATGTACAAGGCCTAATACTTCACTTGCTCGTGTCCCTTTTCCCGTAAAAGGAGCACGAGTCATCTTGCCCAAAAGACAAGATTCGCATTCACCATAAGATTCGTAATCAAATGGTTTGAGAAGTTTCGTTGAAACGAGTCTCTTTATGCGTCGTTCGTTTATATGACCTAAACGACAATGCCAAAGGTATGATTGATTAGGTTCACCTAATTTGAGCTTCTTGCTTTCTACATGATATATTTCATTAACATTATCAAGAACATAAATACCTCCAATAGAGATGGCTTTACCATAAAACACATCATTAAAAGAAAACGAACAACTATTGTTCTTGATTACAAAAGAGAAACCCTCCGCGTCAAGTACGGAAATGGAGATAATGTTCTTAGTCAAGGAGGGTACAAAATAACAATTATTTAAATACAACTCAAGACCACTAGCTAAGGTTAGTACATAAGTTCCTACGGAGACGGCGGCAACTCTTGCTCCATTCCCCATTCGTAGGTCCACATCACCCTTGGCTAGTGCTCGCACGTCCTTCAGCCCCTGCAAGTGATTACAAAGGTGAGAACCACATCCAGTATCAAATACCCAAGTGGAAGTGCAAGCATAGTTAATATCTATCATATAGAGAGAAGAGAGGATTATACCTGACGGTGTCACACATCCGTCCTTCTTATCCTTCAAATACTTGGGACAATTGCGTTTCCAATGTCCCTTGCCTTTACAATAAAAGCATTCGGCTTCGGCATGCTTCTTACCCTTAGCCTTGGCATTACTATACATAATAGCTTTGCCCTTTCCCTTTCCTTGCTTCTTAAATTGGGCCTTGGCATTTCCCTTCCCCTTTTGAACCCCTAGCTTCAAGTTCTTCAATCTCATTGTAAGAACATCCCTTTGCTCACTCCCACTTGCTTCCATATCCCGTTCGACTTGGGTAAGGAGAGCATGAACCTCATGAAAGCTCTTATCCATGCCATGCATGTTATAGTTTGCCCTAGCTTGGGCAAACTTGGGAGGAAGTGAGTGAAGGATGCGGCCAACCGCTAGCTTCTTAGGAATCTTAACCCCTAGACGATCTAGAGTGTCATAGCATTATATTGGCGAATCTCGGGTGATTGAGAAAAAGCCAACGTCACCCTAGAGAATATCTCATATGCTCCAAGGGTGATGTATTGTTGCTTAAGGGTTGAGGACATCGACCAAATCAAGACCATCTTGACGTCGTTTACTACCTTAAGGTATTCCTCATAGGCGGCTTTGGCCGCATTAGTGGCCCTTGGGCCGGGTTCATTTGGAGGTGCCTCGGTCAAGTAGCGCAAAACGTTATCCGATAACGCCGCGCTCTTGATCGTTTGCTCCCACTCGACGAAATTAGTTCCATCGTCTTTTAAGATGCATTTGTCCATAACGGACCTTAGCCATGAGTCTTTTCCTAGTTGAACGGTGTTGTTATTGTTTGCCATTGCGAATTATGAATAACTACAACAAAATTAGGAAATATTAACATTCATTGTTTTAATCAATTTTACTTGTATAACCAATTTAAACAAGTCACTCATATAATGACCCCTCACGAAATTATATAAGCGATTCCGAGACCCGCATTTTAGACAAAAGAACATGTTATGCAACTTTTATGTAAAAGACAGTAAGTCAACTCTTGACTAATTCTACTCCTAGAACTCTCGGTTGACGGATTTCAACTAAACCCTTCTCCTAGTCCCAAGATAACGCTTGTCTTGTTGATTCCAACCCAATTTAGGCGTGTGATCGTATCACCCTACTTACCCGAGGTAAAAAGGTCCATGTTGTGGTTGTCCTAATGAACACGGGATTCATAGGTGCTTCAATTGGTAAGGCTAAATCTCAATTTCTTTTTAAGTTATGTGAGAGTTCTTGCCAATTTTAGTTATTAATTCCCTATAAGTGAACTAAGTCGGTGAATTTTGAATAACGTTGAATTGACAATCGATAAATAAAACGCATGTTGGTGATTTTGGCATGTGCGGAAAAATAAAGCAAGCAATCAAATTAAATCCTAGTATGGCCACCTAGCTAATCTAATTAACTAGATGATTACAAATCGGAAACCAACTCCTTGGTCCCTTGCCTCTTCATGGAACGCCTTCCAATATGGCACCGTCTTTTGGAACACCGACTTTGGGAATCACCGTCTTCATAATAAATAATTACAAAAATACAAATGAATACATAGCAAATCCCTATTATACATTTGATCTAAAAAAAATGAAATTATTAATTATTACAAAACGGCGATACGAAATCGCAATAAATTACAACCAAATCGGTATTCCCTTACATTACGGGTAATACCGATTAAAAAATAATCTAGGCCATACTAGGTACAACTTGCAATAAAATAAATAAATGACATTCATTCATTCAACAACATAAAAAAAAATGCTGTAAAATCATGCCAAAATCACCCTCAACACTTGTCATGTTCATTCTAGCTCGATTTTTTTTTTTTTACGAATTTTATCGATTTTATCTACTAAAAATCAATAATCAACACTTAAATCGTATTTAAGCTCAAACTAATTATCTAAACTGATTTAGAACTCAAAATTAGTCCCCACTAATTTCACTTGTATTTAATTAGTTTAAATTGATCGCATTTGCTATTTAAAGAGGTTTATTCATAACTTTTATGAATTAAACCCAAAATAAAATTAAAAATCATTAAAATTGAAACAAAAATATATGTACATTCTGGAACACTTCCAGGAACCTCAATAACAAAAAACATTTGCCCAAAAAATTTGAAATGATTTTATGAACAAATAGCATTATAAGAATCGGTTTTTATCAAATAAAAACCAACTAAAATAGTACAATGATGAAACAAATTTTTAAATTTTACCAGGATGATATAAATAATATTTTAAAATTTACAAAAAATTTTTAACTCCAGAAAGTCTCGTTTCAATTTTAAGAACAAAATAACTCCTTTAAATCGATTTTTATTTAATAAAAATCAATAAACATGCAATACATGACGAAATGTCACGAAAATTTACATACAATATGTACAACATTCATGTGAGAACATATTAAAAATTTGAGGCCAGATTCAACATGCAACTATTTTTAGTTAACTTTTAACATAAAACTGCATGTTAACTCGGTTATAAAGGCCATAAATCAAAATAAATAGCAAATTAATTCGTAAATTCACCAAAGTTGACCACAAACATTTTTAGGTCAGTAGGTATGCATGCAAATCAGAATATTTCGTGAAAACCATTTTTAACATAAATTTTCGATTTTTACTCAAGTTATCGTATAACCCGATTTTAATGCTTAAAATCAACATGCATGCTACAAGCTAGCTCTGATACCACATGAAAGTTCATAGACCCTAATTAGACTCCTCTAATTAGTTACTAAATTACTTGTTAATTTAGTGTTTAATAAAGATCTATGTAACATGCAAGCAAATTAAAATGCATAATAAAAAGTAAGAAGAAATTTCCTTACATTGGGAAATTTCGGTTATATGGGCACAACAAGAAACACCTTTCTTGTTGATCTTGTGCTATAAAGAAATAGATGATCCTCCTTGTAATCTTCAAAGTAGAAGACCTCCTTTAAGAAGCACCCAAGAGAAAAACCCAAACTAATCACTTAGTTTTTTTTGACTAGAAAACACAAGTGATATGATGAACTAATATTAGATTTTATTACTAATCTAGTAATAGGAAATATTAGTATTTGAGAGGTTTTAGAGAGATGAGGATTTTAGTGAGATAAGCACAAAAATAAGAATGAACAAGCAACCAAAATGAACAACAAAGTTGTCCTTTTAAGGACACTATGGTCCGGCCATCATGGCCTATGTGGCCTCTTATTTTTGATTAAAATAATCCCATGCAAATTGGTTGAGTGTAGATGTGAGTAAGGTTATGATCATGTGTCATAAACATGACATGATAACAAGATGTAGTGTAATACAAGAAACAACAATCATCATGTTGTACACTACCAATTTTCGGCACCCACTCGTGTCATGTGGTCCATTTTGATTTTTGATATTTGTCCCACAAATACTTATAATCATATGATTAATTATCTTGTATAATTAAGAGTTAATTTGATCATATAACAATTATATGACTCAAATTAATAAATAATATACACTTAACTTTTAAGTGATATTTTATCAATTTATAATGGGTCCCACAATGCCTAGTTAGTTTATTTTACAACTCCTTGTAAATATAATTAACTAATCACCTCTACCTCAAAGTATATACATAACCTCAACTAATTTAATGAGTTAACTATTAATCATTAAATTAAATCTTATTTAATCGTATTAAAATAAGACGTAAAATTTATTCAGTCAATTATCGTATAATTGACTAATAAACTTATCCGGAATGAGTTCGTAACTCAATTTCCAATAAATAACTCTCGTAACTAAACATATATCAAATATATATATAAAGTACTAATTAATATGTATCGTATACAGATAATTAGATTTCTGTTTGGGTCTCATCCTATAGGTGTGACCGAAAGGGGTCAGTTGATTACCGCCGTCATACGACAATAACGTCTAACTCTAGTCAGTTGACCGTTATCGATTTACGTTAATCAACTGACGTGGAGTATCAAAATACTAGTCATCCCACTAATATTCCAAAATGAGATTTATAATATAAATGCACTATTGTGGAGGACACTTGCTCCAACACTCAGCCAGTTGGCCGGCTGCCGGTGGGCTGGACCGGCTGAGCCCCTCTGCTCCTCCTCCTTCATTTCCGTCTTCTTTGTGGGATGTTGGGTGCTCAGCCGGTTGGCCGGCTGCCGGTGGCCTGACCGGCTGAGACCCATGTTTCCTCTTCCTCCTCTCCTTTTCTTCCTTTCTTCATTGTGTTTAGTTTTGTGACGGTTTCTCGGTTCTCATCCCGTCTCGCCCTTGTCTTGACATATTTCCTATGAATTGAGACGGAATTAAATAGTATGAGAGTATACGAGATGAGGGCCAAAATACGTTAAAACCGACGCCGAACAAAACTAAATGCGATGAAACATAAGCAAATAAAGAGGGGCAAACGGTCTAAAATAATCATATATCATCGGGCCGGAGTCAGACATATATGGTGAAACCTTCCTTGGGAAGAACGTCTCTCTCAAGTATCAGCACAGGTTATGCCTGAATTAGTAAGTACCATTTGATACCTCCCACGTTTTTTCTCAGTTAGGTTTGTTTTTTGGGGTTTTGAATTGTGCTATGACGTAAGCTTTGGATGGCCTAGACTACCGGTTTCTCATGGCGGTGGATTCTTTTTCAACATTTCAAGGTTTAGGAAGCGATTGCCCAGATTTTCAAATGTAGCTTTGTGACACCCTGTGATTTCACAATAAAGTAAACACATAGATTTGCAGCAGAAAATGCGACATTTTAAAAACTTTAAATGCAAAACCGTAAATGTCAGTTTATTATAAAACAAAAACTTAGTTAATAAATTATTTATACAATTTGTAACTTAAATAAATACAAGGGATCGGGGATCCCTTGATAACTACACAATTAAGGTAATAAAACTAATATAAACTATAACGCTAACGATAAGTCACTGTAAGTACAACGCTCGCTAGCTCACTCGTCAAAACCCCATGCAACACCATCTTGTAACCTGTTCATACATGAAACATGAATGCCACAGTTAGTGGAGAGTAACTCGGGGTTCTCCTAGCCATATCACATTAAAACGTACATAACAAGGGCATATCAACAAACATTATCATCATCATATATATACAATATCATCATCATATATAAACAATATCATCATCATATATAAATATCATCATCATATAAACAATATAAACATCATATATAAACAATATAATCATTACTCATATGTCAAAGACTTGGGGAAGACTCTCCTTGGCAACCGTATAACTACTAATGGTTTGCATCTCACCATCAGCAATCATATGTTTGAGAAGGTTAGGAACAAGACACACGATCCAAATCATAAGCATCCACCAATCTGATACCCAAACCAACACATAATCAGATGATCAAACATACTCTCACGGTAAATGAAACGCACTAGCATCTTTACTAAGCAAGACATAACCAAGCTAGACTCAAATCCTCTAGGTAGGACAACAATAATATAATACGTCCTAGTCTAAATCTGGCCAGACTCTCGGAATGCTACGTGTTCCGATTGAACATGTGGTATTACGTTCCACATTCAAGACTCGGTCGACTGAGTGGAAGCCGAGTACCCAAAATTTGGCAAGGGCAGGTAACGGAGGAGACGAAAAGATAATGAGTATACATAATCCGACAAGGGCAGCTAACGAAAAGGTTTTCACATAAACGTCAAGCAAGTACGCTAAATGCAAAGACACCACCTCGCAAAGATACAACATTTGACGGCCGGGTCGATCAACGCATTGCGTTAGCCTCCCAAGAACGTCGTCATATCCCCACTAATATATACTTGAATGTACCTCTATCGCTCCGACACAACTTCTAACGAGCATAAGGGTAGAAACAGGAAATGAGAGTTCACTAGCATCGAACCACCAAGACTCAACCAACTAGTAAAGGCATAAATGACTCAAATGAGCTAAACATCCAAAACCGTCACTAAACATGTGAATAAGGCATAAGGTAAATGTAACAATGATAAATAAGAGTCAATACATGTTACATAAGCATTGGACCAAGTTTAAGAAGCATAATCAATAAGAAACATAAAGCCCATCTCAAAACAACATCTTTGGAAATCATCTAAAAAAAGGGTAAACTTTAAACGGTCATAACTTGAGTTTTAGACAATAAAATGCCGAAAATGTAACTGTCGGTGATAGATTATCCTCTTACAGTTCCAACGGTAGGTCACACACCTAAAACAAACATGTAACGAAGGACATATGACCACTTTACGAAAAGGGGTCAGTGGAAGAAACTTTCACCCGCCCGAGTCGGATTGGATCCGACCAGGCTTATATGGATCCGCTCGGGTCAAGAATATTTTGCTTGGGTTCAAGCTTAAACCCACCCAGGTTGGGCTTGACCCGCCGGGATTTGTCTCAAATCCGCAAGGGTTCAAGCCAAAATTCATCTAAACTTCAAGTTTAAGCCAAACAAATTCATACCCATTTGTAATTACCAACATAAACCATCATAACTCACATTTAACATAATATATGAGCATCATAACATTCTAAATGACATTAAAAGCATAATTAAACTATCATTTAAGATTTAAATACAAGTTTAAGTAGCAAGAAGGTAATTCATCATCAACACCACCAAGTTTCCATCAATTAGAGACATACAACATCCAATTCAACAAGTAAATATATTGTAGTCATAGATCTACACAAGAACTCATCTTTGACATGGAAACTAGAATAAAGCACATACAAAAGCACATAAAATGTAATACCGAGTAACCCGTCAACATTACCTTGATTAGAACTTCAAAAGCTTCGATACCCAAGCTAACCATCAACCCACACGAATTCCTTGATTAAAATGTTCAAAATCCAATTTTTACCGACAATTAAAATGCTAAGAAACCCAAACCAAAATTATGGAAAATCGGTCTTAAAAGAAAATTAAAACTTTCAATCTTTTATTAGCTAGAAAGAAGAAGGATGGTGAAAGAATTCCGAAACATTAAACGAAATTGAATTCCGTTAAGAAATGAAGAAATTATGTTCGTCTTAAGATAAGATCTAGAAAAATGAGTTTTATAAAAAAGTTGGAGGAAAGGGATATTTTATGGTATGAAAAGGAAGAGGAGAATGAGAGGAGAAGATTGATGTAAAAATCGTCAAGTTTCGTTGAGAGACAAATAAATGGCATCCGTCTTAACTTTATGAAGTTATGGAGCTTTAATGGAGGTTTTTGGCTAAATGGAACGGATGAAGTTTGATGAAAAATGAGGGGGAAGGAGAAGTTTTATGGTGGGTTTGTTTTGAGAGTGTGGGTAATAATATACCTAAAATTTTAGGTGGGTACTACGCACTCGGATTTTTGAGTAGAGTCCGAATATGGGCTCAAAACGGACTGAAATGCGACGATTTTTACCCATCTAAAATAAATTCTATTTCAAATAAATTTAAAGCTATGAAAACATAAATCATTGATTTAAAATATTTTAACTGGGAAAAGTAAAAGAGACTTTTATAAAACTAACGAATTTATTAAATACCCATGATTATAAAATCGGGGGTGTTACAAGCTTGAACTTGTAGGACCACGGCATAAAAATATTGAAGAGATCCATTGATGGTATCTTGGGTGCTTAGAGGCCTTGTTGTGCATTGGTGGAACTTGCGAGATTTCTACTCGACAATAAACGACGCGTGTCACAACTCGAGTAGGTACAGGGTTTGATGGGGTTAGTCGCGTAGCCAAATCAAATATAATAACTCTTGGACTATGCTAACTGTTAGAGCTAGTGTCCTCCACAATTAGTGTGATAACGTATATAAATCTCTTACAGGTTCACAGGGTATACTTAGTATTCTTATCAGTTGATTAACGTTTATCGATAACGGTTGGCTTGCTAGAAGTTTTACGTTATTGTCATTTTAATGACGGTGATCAACTGGTCCCTAAAAGTCACACCTAAAGGATGTGTTTGAGAGATATGATTATATGAAAAATATAATCATATTGATGCCTTATATGACTAAAAGGTTAGTCGATGTATATGACTAAAAGGTTAGTCAATGTAATGATGATACGATTATTTAATACAATTAAATAATACTAGCTGAGACGAATTAAATGTTAATTCGTAATTGAATATAAACTGTTATATCTAGTTGATGTATATAATGTAATTATTTAATACGATTAAATAATGTAACCTTAAACGAATTAAATGTTAATTCGTAATTAAATATAAACTGTTATATTTAATTAGCAAATTATAAATATACGATATTTATAGTTGACGTATATATTATACGATATTGTCATAATAAATGATGTCAGACCGGTATTAATAAATCGACTACAAGATGTTGTATGGACTTATTAATATCTGCCAACATAAATGACATTAATAATACATACACATTTTATACATTAAATAAAAAAATAAAAAACAAGCTAACAACCTAAAAACAAGTAGATGAAAAAGAGGGATAACTCCTCTCTTGACTCCACTTCTTTGGACGGTTAAAGGGGAGAAGAAGAGAAAAAAAAATTCAGATTTTTATCATCTCTTTCTCTACATATCTTATCATTACTTTTCACAAAAATTATTAGTAATTTTTGTATTCATTCTAGCACAAGAAAAGGCATTTCTCGGAGTATCTTGGGTGCAACGATTAGAAAAATATCGATCTCGATATTTGTTCTCATGCCATATTGCTAGGACCGGAGGTTGATTCTAATCTCTATGTTTTATATTATGCATTTCATATATTATAATTTCGTGATAATCCTTAAATTTCATGATGAAATATACCGATATTTCTCACAAGTGGTATCAGAGCAGGGGCTATGAAATTATTTTATATGATTTTTCCTAAATGATGAAATATTAAATTAAAATTTTTCTGAAATTTTTTTTAATGTTTCGGCTCAAATGTTTTTTGGCCGTGTTAATTTTTTTTTATTCTTGTTTTCATTTTTATTTATTGATATTGTTGTTTTAAATTGTTAAGATGACAATATGATAAATTTGTAGATGTTTTAATTTAATATGGATTAAATTCAAATGTAAATGGAAATTGTTTTGAATGTTTATGAACATTTGTTTTTGCTATATATTTTCGGCTTACATGATGTTAAATTGTTGTTTTGCATCATGATTCATTAATTTTAATGATGTTCAAATCAATTATGATTAGTCGAATATTAAGATAATCGATTTAATAATGATTTAGATATTCATTTTAAAATGTTAAATTGAATCATCTAGTTTGTATCAATGTTTAATAATGATTTAATGTTGATAATTGTACCGATCTTGTAATATTAGCAGCATCAAATTAAAATGTTTAATTTGTAAAAATTAAAAAGGTCGTGGCTGTTTTATAAAAAGAAAAAAATTTGATTCGGGTTTTTTTGTTTTTTTATTTTGGCCGAATATTTATTTTTTGCATTATATTGATAATGTATGATTGTTGTTGTGGAAAAGTTCACAATTATTGGATAACCATTTAATTTAAAATGGTTTAAAATAATGTTGGATTAATTCATATTATACGATAATATGAATTAAAATTGGATTATGTTTGATTGGAATTATTGTGAGTAATTTAGGAATTGTCACATAATTTTGATCATTTTAAAATAGGTGGTTTGGATAAATTACGTCTTGAATGACTAATTTATTGTTGATGCATTTTATTTTGTTGAATGGTTTATTTACTTATTTTTGCAATTGGTTGTAATTTGTATTACCTAGTGTGGCCTTAGTTGATTATGTTTTCGTAATGATGGAAACATGATCATGATGTAATTTTGAGATCTCGAATCTCCTTTTGTTTTCTTTGAAATTATGTTTTTAAATTAGAATGTAAATAGGTTTATATTTTGTAATTTATTAAATGTAATTTGAGAAGACTAAAGATGGATATCGGATTGCTCACTCCCGCTACATGGACCAAGATGAAACATCAAGACAAGCTTTTCAGGTCCAATTATGGATGGATTCCAAAGTTGTATTTTATTCATTTTGGTAGATAGGCCACACAAGGACTTTGTAATTTTACGTATTTTTCGTTCTTGTTGCTTTTCTTCACATGATAGTTTGTGCATCATATTCCGCCTATACCAAACCACCTACTAAAATTGCATGAAAATTGACTCATATAGTTTGGATGTTAGTTATCATGGACATAAAGATGTCACACGAATTTTAAACCATCATCTTAGTTTATTCATTCTCGCATGCTAGATATTCGTTCACTTAAAATGAATTAAAGTAAAGATGATGGGATCTTCCTCTAAACCTAAAATTGAGACCAGTCTTTATAGGCCAAACTACTATGAATCCCTTCTTCGTCGGTAGGCATATAGGACCTTACTCTCCATATGACCCCTTCTACGTTGGGTAAGTAGTATGAGTTGACTTAATTTACCTCAACATTATAATCCGAAGAGTTTCTCGTAATTATGATGGACTAAAGATAAAAATTTATCGACCAAGAATTCTAAAGGTAGAATTAGCCAAGTGGTTGGTTTATCAATTTATAGATAATTGAGTCTTGGGATCATTTATATAATTCTTGAGGAAGGTCAATTGTATAAATGCTTGAGTCTTCGCATTAAACAAGTTTTTGCACTAGACTTAATTCATATCGATGAGTATGCTTATTATGTTTTTCTTCTTTTTCGCAGTGTAGAATTCGTTTTATATTGATAATACTGCTTATAACAATGGCTGGCCATAATGATGTCCCTATGCCAAGTGCCACACTCGCACGCGAGTCCTGGCTTAAAACTTTCATGGACCACATGAATCAGTCCACGCGACTGAAGAATGATGGGTCCAACTTTGCGGACTGGGAGGCGGCATTACGGAATGCAAGCATTGCTGACGGCAAGCTCAAGTACTTGACTGAGCCAATACCGCCAAACCCAGGCCCCAATGCGAGAGCTAACGAGTCACTTGCTTATAGTGACTTCGTTATGGAAGCGGGTGCGATAAAGAACGAACTCATCTTTGCAATGGAAACCAATTTGCAAAGACGCTTCATTGCCCAAGGTGCAAATAAGATTTTCACCACGCCCACTAACGAATTCTCAAAAGCACCGGGAATCGTTACTTATGAGCATACCTGTCGTTTCTTTGAGGCGAAACTCCAGAAGGGCCAACCGGTTAGCCCACACATTCTTGATATGATTGAGAATGTCGAGAAACTGGAGGCACTTGATTGCAAAATCAGTGAGAGCATAGTCATTGACCGTATGCTTCATTCACTTCATGATGGTTTTGCCCTTTTCAGGGCAAATTACTACATGAATGACATGAGGAAAAGTCCTCATGAGCTACACTCACTTCTCGTACAAACCGAGAAGGATTTGAAATTGAGTGGGAGCTTGAAGCAAGATGTTCTCATGATTTCCAACAAGAACAAAGGTAAGGGCGACCTAATTGTAGGGAAGCCAAAGTTTAAGAAGTCGGGAAAGGGTAAGAGTGGGCCTGGTGAGACTAGTAGCTCACAAGGCAAGGCAAAGAGCAAGGACAGTGACATTGAGTGCCACCATTGCCACAAGACTGGGCATTGGAGGAGGAACTGTCCCGTGTACCGTGAGGAGATAAAAGCAGGCCGCGTCACTCGTGTTGGTATGTCATCTTATATTCATATGATTGAGATTAACCATGCAAGTTTCAGAACTTAGGTACTTGATACAGGTTGTGGTTCTCATCTGTGTAATCATTTGCAGGGCCTAAAAAACATCACACCTCTCGAAAAGGGTGATCTGGACCTGCGAGTCAGGAATGGAGCGAGAGTTGCTGCAGTCTCAATGGAAACATATGTAATCCAACTCCCAAGTGGATTTGAGTTGTATTTATATAACTGTTACTATATGTACCCAGTTTATCTAAGAACATTATTTCTGTTTCCGTGCTTGATAAAGACGGTTTTTAATTTTCAATTAAAGACAACAGCTGTAATTTCTCTTTGAATGAAATGGTTTATGGCCAAGTAGTTTCCATGAATGACATTTATATCTTAGATCAAACCATAGACATATTACATGTGAATAATAAGAAAGTAAAGGTTGGTGACAAAGATCAAACTTATCTATGGCACTGTCGTATGGGACGCATAAATGAAAAACGTGTAAAGAAGCTCATTAAGAATGGGACTATCTCCCCATTTGATTACGAATCATTTGGCACGTGTGAATCATGTCTTATCGGCAAAATGACTCGAATTTCTTTCAAAGATGTTGGAATGTGTGCTAATGGCCTATTAGGACTCATACATACTGATGTATGTGGACCTATGTCAATCAACGCAAGAGACGGCTATAGATATTTTATCACTTTCACGGATGATTTGAGTAGATATGGATATGTTTACTTAATGAAGCATAAAAGTGAGTCCTTTGAAAAGTTCAAAGAATACCAGAATAAGGTTGAGAACCAACTGGGAAGAAAGGTTAAAGCACTTCGATCAGATCGTGGTGGCAAATATCTTTCAAATGAGTTTGATCAACACCTTAAAGACTGTGGCATTGTATTACAGTTAACTCCACCTGGAAAACCTCAATTAAATGGTGTGTCCGGACGGAGAAATCGAACATTACTTGATATGGTTCGATCCTTGATGAGTCACACGGTAGTACCTGATTCACTATGGGGTTTTGCTCTTTTGTCAACTGCTCTTATACTTAACCGAAGTCCGTCTAAAGCTGTAGACAAGACTCCATGTGAGATATGGAAGGGAACGGTCCCTAACTTGTCCTTTATTCGAGTTTGGTGCTGCTATTCTTATGTCAAGTGGAGACACAAGGATAAGCTTGGCCCGCGATCGGTCAAGACATACTTTATTAGTTATCCAAAAGGAATGTTTGGTCATTACTTCTATTCGCCGACCGATCATTGAGTTTTTGTTGCGGCTAGTGCGAAGTTCTTAGAGAAAGAGTTTCTCGAGAACAAGTCAAGTAATAGAACCTTCGATCTGTCGGAGATTCAAGAACAAACAACCAAGCAACCGATGGAGGAAGATGTTCCTTCAACTTCTGCTACGGTTAATATTCCTCAGGAACCTAGGAGGTCGGGTAGAGTCTCTATTCCTCCAGACAGATACATTGGTATGGTCGAGGAGAATGATAGAGATGACATTTTTCTCCTAGAGAGTAACAAACCCGCTACCTATAAAGGTGTCATGACCTGTTCCGACTCTAAGCTATGGCTTGAAGCCATGCAATCCGAGATGGACTCCATGTATGAGAATGACGTATGAGATCTTGTTGATTTGCCTGAAAAGGTACGACCTCTTCAGTGCAAATGGCTTTACAAGATAAAGCATTCTATAGAAGGGCAACAAGACACATATAAGGCACGACTAGTGGCAAAAGGTTTCACTCAAGTGCAAGGATTGCATTATGATGAAATCTTTGCACCCGTAGTTATGCTGCGTTCCATTCGGATAATCTTAGCGATTGCCGCTTTTCATGACTATGAAATTTGGTAGATGGATGTGAAAACCGCCTTCTTAAACGGTTATTTGGAGGAGCAATTGTACATGGTACAGCCCTAAGGTTTCATTGATCCTAAAAATCCTAAGAAAGTGTGCAGGGTTAAGCGCTCCATTATGGACTTAAGCAAGCTTCTCGGAGTTGGAATCATCGTTTCGACCAGGTGATAAAAGAGAATGGTTTCACTCGATCGGTCGAGGAACCATTATTGTATGTCAAGTCGAGTGGGAGTAAGATTGTCCTCTTGATATTGTATGTCGATGACATACTCTTGATTGGGAATGACATTCCTCTCTTATCTTCGGTAAAAGTATGGTTAAAGAACCATTTCCAGATGAAACATCTGGGTGAGGCACAACGCATATTGGGGATCCGTATCTATAGAGATAGATCACGACGGATGTCTTCACTCAGTCAGAAGTCTTATATAGATAAGATTCTTGAAAGGTTCAGCATGACGAATTCCAAGAAAAGGTACCTTCCAATGACTTCTGGGATGCATTTGAGTAAAACTAAGGCACCGAAGACATCGGAAGAGGTCGAGCGCATGAGTCGTGTTCCTTATGCATCAGCCATAGGATCGATCATGTATGCCATGATATGCACACGTCCAGACGTGGCATATGCATTGAGTATGACGAGTCGGTACCAAGGCAATCCAAGTGAAACACACTGGATGGCTGTTAAAAACATCCTTAAGTACTTATGAAGGACTAAGGATTGGGTAGACTTAAGGAGGAGATACAAAGCTATGCGCAATCGGTTACGCGGATGCTAGCTTTCAAACGGATCGAGATGACTCGAAATCTCAGTCTGGATTCGTCTTTACTCTTAATGGCGCTGCGGTCAGTTGGAAGAGTTCCAAACAAAGTGTTATAGCAGATTCTACAACTGAGTCCGAGTACTATGCCGCTTCGGAAGCTGCAAAGGAAGCTATATGGATGCGTCAGTTCTTACAAGGACTAACCGTAATTCCTAGTTCAAATGACCCAATCACCATCTATTGTGATAATAGAGGTGCCATCTTGCAAGCTAAGGAGCCTAAGTCTAGCAACAAGTCTAGACATG
Organism: Heliosperma pusillum; assembly: GCA_022085475.1. Taxonomy (NCBI): domain Eukaryota; kingdom Viridiplantae; phylum Streptophyta; class Magnoliopsida; order Caryophyllales; family Caryophyllaceae; genus Heliosperma; species Heliosperma pusillum. The sequence continues at coordinate 32,560 of JAIUZE010000610.1, forward strand.
TACATCGGAAGGCTCACATGATCCGAGATTACGTGGAGCAAAAGGATATAGTGATAGACAAGATTGCTTCGGATGACAACATCGCGGACCCCTCACTAAACCGTTAAAATATGATAAGCATTAAGGGCACATTATTTCCATGGGAATTAAACGTGTTCCTGAGTTGTAGTAGATGTTTATATGGATTAGATAAATGTATCTTTTTCATATACTATTCATAACATCATCGTATTGTTTCATATTTTGTTTTTCATGTGGATTGTTTGCCAACATGGAATGCCACAAAGTGAACTCAATTACATTATATTTGTTTTGGTCCGTAATCGCCCACATGAGCTGATAACTCTGGCGATTATATTGTGAAGTTGATTGATGATGGGTTCAACGAGCCATAAGTCAAACGGTTGACTGATCGATCACATATACGAGTTATAAAGATACCTCGTAGGACATCGTGACAACGTTATGGACTCCTAAATGTGTAAGAACATTCGGTGCCGGGTCGTGGATTGGACTTCCATAGTTTTCCTAGAGTCGATTCTTTTGACTATCGACTGTCTCTTGAGATTAAGGCAGTTTTTGGGTGACTGATTTCTTTCTCATGGTCGACCGTAACAGGAGGCTAAGCAGATTTTTACTGGGTCATTTCATACTGTGCTTGTATCTACAGGATTTGAGTTGAAGAAAATATCCAACCTTTATCAGGTTTTGTTATATCTGAGGGCCACTCGAGGAGTTGTAACTGAAATGCATGGCCATGCTCGAATAATGATTCGTTTATCAGTTAGGTTACTCTCTAGTCAGGAAAACCACTCTTGATATAGATCACTTGTAAAATACAACATTTGTGAATACGGAGTTTTCAAAGTGTTTTACATTGAGTGGAAAAAAGTTTGGATATGAGAATCGGTAATCGCACATACACTTGTAAGGACAAGTGGGAGATTGTTGGAGCTAGTGTTTTCCACAGTTAGTGTGATAACGTATATAAATCTCTTACAGGTTCACAGGGTATACTTAGTATTCTTATCAGTTGATTAACGTTTATCGATAACGGTTGGCTTGCTAGAAGTTTGACGTTATTGTCATTTTAATGACGGTGATCAACTGGTCCCTAAAAGTCACACCTAAAGGATGTGTTTGAGAGATATGATTATATGAAAAATATAATTATATTGATGCCTTATATGACTAAAAGGTTAGTCGATGTATATGACTAAAAGGTTAGTCAATGTAATGATGATACGATTATTTAATACAATTAAATAATACTAGCTGAGACGAATTAAATGTTAATTCGTAATTGAATATAAACTGTTATATCTAACTGATGTATATAATGTGTTATTTAATACGATTAAATAATGTAAGCTTAAACGAATTAAATGTTAATTCGTAATTAAATATAAACTGTTATATTTAATTATCAAATTATAAATATACGATATTTATAGTTGACATATATATTATACGATATTGTCATAATAAATGATGTTAGACCGGTATTAATAAATCGACTACAAGATGTTGTATGGACTTATTAATATGTGACAACATAAATGACAATAATAATACATACACATTTTATACATTAAATAAACAAAAAAAAAAAAAAAAAGCTAACAACCTAAAAATAACTAGAGGAAAAAGAGGGAAGACTCCTCTCTTGACTCCACTTCTTTGGACGGTTAAAGGGGAGAAGAAGAGAAAAAAAAATTCAGATTTTTATCATCTCTTTCTCTACATATCTTATCATTACTTTTCACAAAAAATTGTAACAACCCGAAAAGTACCCTATTTTTAAGTGAAAATATTTTACAGATACTTTTCAGCATATCTAAGTTTTAAATTGGAATTTATTGTTTCCAGTCGAATTTAGAATTTCCGAGTTCGTATTTGGAATTTCTGCGAGATTCCATGGGAATCCCGTTTTTAAGTCAACTTTGACTTTTGTTGACTTTTCCGACTCACCTCGTAAATTTAAAGACCGAAATTATATTTGAAAAATAATAAATTTAATTTATTTTTATTTAGATTTATTTGAATTTATGATAATTTAAAAAAATTATTTTGAATTTATTCGGAATTTATAAAAAGGTTTTACGGTTTAAACCCGAACGTCATTTAACTATTCCCGAGTCAACTTAAGTCCCGAAACAAACCCGAAACTCGACTCTTACATGAGTCACACGCCCAAGACACCCTTCTTTCCACTCATATTAGATCTTTTGATTACTTTAATTAAACTAATACAAATATATAAGATATTTGTAACTTTATCGATCCGTCAATTTAAACTCCGCAAATCGCTTAAAAACAGACCCGATTTCTCTCCATTTCACACGTCTCTTTTTCCTCTCTTAGGACTTGATATTTTTCTTTCTTTTCATTACAATAACATAATATCTAGATATTTGGTTTAATTAACTTAATATCTAATTATATCTTATCAATTACCGTAATATAATTATTAAACCCGAGTCAATTCCGTAACAACAATTTCAAAACCCGACTCATTAATTCTTCTATAACTACACGGCTCACACCCACCACTTACTCACTAACTACCTTTTCAACACTTTAATTATGGAAAATCAAGTTTTAATTCTAATAATATTTTCTTGTCATTTCTTATAGGGGAAGATTTTGAAGACGAGTTTGGTGACTCGTATATATTAGAAGAAGATTAGTAGGCGGGTTTTTCTTTACTTCTTATTTTTTTTTTTTGGTGCTACTTGATTTTGCTAGCTAAGGTAACGATTCCGAGTTACTCGACGAATTTAATGTTACATATCTTTTGTTTTAGTTTATATTATTATTATTTACGGTTTTTAACTAGTAACATGATAAGTTGTTATTTTTTTTATATGTTGTATGAATTTTTAACATGTTAGTGTTCTTGACATATTTTGATGATTTGTTCATAATCATGATTTTTGTATGGATGATGGTTGAATTGGTTGTTAAAATGGTTGTTTGTTAATTAAAAACATGTTGGAATTAATTTGGTGTTTGTTGTTGTTGGAGCCGTGGAGAATGGCTGAAAAACCAGCCCAAACCAGGCCGGTTCAGGCCGGTTCAGGCCCGGTCCAGGCCGGTCTGGATTGGTCCATGGTTGGTCTTTTGGGTTGTGTCGATACTTGATTGTTTTGTTGTTGTTTTGACGGGTTTTAAAAATGTTAAAGCATGCGGGAAATATTAAGAAACGAGTTTAGAAATGTCGACTCAAAACAGGCCCAAACCAGGCCGTGGGCCCAGTCCAGGCCCGTGTCAAGTTCGGCCCAAATCAGCCCGTGGGTTCCTTCCATGGACTTGTGACGGGTTTAGAGTTATTGTTATTTTATCGTGTTTTGTAATATTTAGCAAGTGGGAAATTTTAATAAGTAAATTATTTATTTAAAAGGTTTTCATAATATTATTATTTCTCACATGTTAGAAATTATAATACGAGATTGTAGTTTAATTTGATATCCTTTAAGTCAAGCGGGTTTTCGTAAGATTTAATAATTCACATGTTAGATGTTGGAATAAAATAGCATGAAATGAATATGATGATTTTATGTTCAAGTCTATATGGTAAAGACTCTGTTTCTAGCCGGTTTGACCAAACGGGTTTGGTCAAACTAAGATCTAGTCAGCCCCGTTTTGACTGATGACCCGTCGCGGGACTCGGGTCGGGGATTTGTCTTCAAGTAAGGTTTTATTTAATGAATGAATGAATAGCCTTAGTAGATATGAGGCGATATGATATTTGAATATGATTTATATGCAATTAGTCACATGATAGGAAGTTTTTCCCTTGACTGTTGGATTGTGTGATATGTGTCGTGTTGACTAAGTACCCATAGAGAATTATGAGTATATGGCGTCTTGACCATTCTAATTCTAAATGAGTAGCTTGGACCACGACATGGATAGGCCTTACTACCTTTAACGAGTATATGTTCACTCCTTGATAGCTTTTGTGTCACTGGCTTGGGCCTTTTGATACCAAGCCGGGGGCATGGCTGCCTAATTGCTTCCACTTTGGGAATGGAGCCAGCTTAAGTACTAGCCAACTCTGCTTAGGGGGTCGCCTAGTAGAGATTCTCATGGCACTTTTGGGTAAGAGATCAGGGAATGGGTTAGCTGTTGTCGCTAGGTCTGATCAGTCTAGGACTAGGATGTTTTCCTACCTTGTGGTATAGCCTCGAGTTACAGTCGACTATTGGCCGTGCTAAGAACTTATGCCTGTTTCTAGATGTATTGGTCTTTCATGTTTGTATGATTCTATGAATCTTAGAAGGTGAGATGCAAGCCGGCTAAGGTTGATAGAGTTTGGATTACCGGTTGTTAACTGATTCACATGATAGTTTGCATGAGTAGCTTAGCCTTCATATGATAGGTTATATGTTAGTTATTTGTTTCATAACATGAAAAGCATATCGTATATGTTAAGGTTTTGTATTTTCCATATACATCTATTTTATGTTATTCATGTTTTATTAAATTCGACATTTCGTGGCTGGGAGAAACTCGGACGTTACTCCCCACTGGGAAGGTTGGCTCGTGTATTTTAATGCGGTTGGCAGGTTGTGATGGCCATACTTGGGTACATTGACGAGCAGCGAGCGAGTATTACCTTGGACCTTAATATTTTTCGCGGTGTTTTTTTCTCTGGATGTATATATTATACACTGCTTGTATTTCGTTATTTATACGGGAGATATGCTTCGTTTTGGATTAATTTCTATGGATAATATTATTTCCTTTTGTTATGAAAACCCGTTTCTTTAAGACCACCTTTATTATGCATGGAAGATATTTCATTAGTAGGTTCCGCGGTTTTAAATTTACCATTTTCAATAAAGGGAACCATTAGAAACGTATTCTCATATTTCTATTTATTTAAATATTTTTTTCTTTCCGCAAATTTGAGGGTGTCACAGTTGGTATCAGAGCATTTTTGCTCCCGACGCACGTTTGTGTACCCTAGTATAAATAACTTGACCTTAATAAAATAATAAACTTGTGAGATAGAATGTTAGGATGGGTAGATTAGGATTTATGTTGTAGTCTCTTTGTGCTTGCTAAATGATAAGTACTAATCTGGGTTTTCTTTTGCAAGATGCCTCCGAGAATTGACAACACGATCTTAGCAGCTCTTACTGTTATTATTCAAAATCAGCAAAATCAACAAAATCATCAGCCGAATCCTATTCCTAATCCTCTTCACGACCGTGAGAGACACGGGAGTTGTACATGGGTTGCTTCACAACTATCTAGGAGCCAAGCCAAAACCTATGGTGGTGAAGTAGATCCCGTTAAACTTTCTGAATGGTTAAGAGAAATGGAGAAGAACTTTTCTCTTTATGATGTTCTTGATACGGATAAAGTCCGTCTTGCTTCCCACTTCTTAGTGAAGGAAGCAGATCAGTGGTGGTCACTTACTGGCCCTACTTCTAAGTTGGAACTAGATTTTGGGTGGACTCGTTTCCGTGAGCTGTTGGAGGCGAGGTTCTACCCGGACGAATTGAGACAGCAGAAACTGAAAGAATTCATGGACTTCAAACAAGGAGTTCTTTCGGTTCAGGAGTTCACAACCAAGTTCAATGAGTTGGCTCATTATGCCACTCGACTTATTAAAGTGGAGGAAGACAAGGCCTTCTTTTACCTGGGAAAACTTTCTCCTCAGGTAAAGGGGATAATCAGTAGGAGTGCTACTTCTTTTGTCTCTATCTACAATGATGCCATTTGGGCAGAGAGTTCTATTCGGGAGATTGCCGACGAGGCTCGTTCCTCGTATGTTGCTCCTAATTCTTATGGCAAGAGACCGTTATATCCTACTTCTCGACCTTCCTTTTCTCCCTCTTTCTCAAACAAGAGGAAGAATTTTCAGAGTGGACAAGCAAATCAGAGTAACCGTCCATTCGTCCCGAGCAACAACAACGATCCTAAGGGTCGTATCTGTGTTGCGTGCAAGATGCCTATGCATCCCGGTATTGGCTGTTTCAACAAGCCAATTGTGTGCTTTACTTGTCTGAAACCGGGACACAAGTCATTTGTATGTCCTGATAAGAAGAAGATAGCTTCTTCACCAGATACTTCTGGGAGACCGAAGGGTCGAATTTTCATCATGAGCCGCGCTGAGGCCGATGCTCAACCAGACCTGCTGACTGGTATGTTTCAATTTATGAAATCCGTGTTTAATTTTATTAGATACGGGAGCTTCTTTGTCCTTTATTTCGATGAGACTATCCGATAATTTACCTCTCAAAGTTTCAATTGGAGAAAGTACTCCTATATCTTTACCGTCCAGAGATGTGTTTTCATGCTCGTATCTTCTTTTATACTCGGTTAGCTTCATAACTCTTCTATCTGTTTTGTCTCTTCCTCAACCTCGTTTTCTTTTTCGCCTTCGCCTTTTTCATCTTATCATAGTCTTTAGTGACGCTTCCTAATGTTCCTTATATCATATTCTTTTATCCCTACTCTCTTGAGAGGTAGTTTTCTTATTAGCTAACGTAAGGGTTAGTAGGTGTGTTTTGAAGAAGTTTCGAATATGATACTTAACCATCCTATTAAGCTAGTTCCATGTTTAGATGATTATAAGGATTGAGGATAAACTTAGGATGAAACTCTCCTAGTGGTTTTAGACTATGAAAGCTTAATGTTGCAATATCGTTTTGAGGAGCGAAATAATCATAATGATAGTTGGTAGTAGTGGTTAAGAATTTTAGTGATTCTTTAAGTGTTACTTGAGAAATTGTTGGCTTTAAATGTTGAACCTTAACGGGAATAATTACCTTGTGGAATTTTAGATTTGGATGACACAACTTGAAGAATATTGTTATAAGCGAAAACCGATGTATTGAGAGTTTGGAAGAGATAAATAAATTGATTTACCGTTGCATTGCCTTATGTTTGGCAAAAGTTAAGTGAAATAAGATTTGTGTGACTAATCTCTTTGAGGTTTGTGATTCAACTTTGAGGATGAGAAGGTTAATTGTTAATAATTTAGGGTAATGAATTTTGGAATAAATTGGATCAAAGGATTTCATGATAAATCTCTTTTACCTTGAGGTTGTTAGCGGTCTTGTTTCCCTAATTCTAAATATTTTGATGGTGGTTTCCAATAAGAGTTTGATGGAGCTAAGAAGATTAGAGTTCGTAATGAATCTTTCATGGGTTGTTAGTTATGGAGTTTACCGTACCGATGGACCTTAGAAGATTTTAATTGAATTTGAATAATTGGGAGTTGTTACTCGATGTGTCATGCTTATGAAATATTTTGGTAGGAATCTGATGATTGAAAATGTTGAGGATATAATGCACTCTCTTGAGGGCTAGATTCTGGTGCAGTTAGTGTTGTCGAGTTACGATCGACATTTGAATTTTCATAGATGAAAGATAGTATTGTGGTTCATTCCTCTCTCTTCCCTCAAATTGATCCTTAGGCAATCCGCTACCTTTCAATCCTTTCCCTTTTTAGTCCTTTTTAATCGTTTGGGCGTACCTCCTATTATCACGATTTGTGATTTCGATGTTCGAGTCGCTCTACGTTCGTGTAATGCTTTCTTGTTGTGTTTCTATCCTTGAGAAAACTTTCAAATCTCCATGTCGTAATCCTATGCCGATGTTCGTCGTCGACCACTTGAATTTGATGTTGATGACCGAGTATTCCTTAAAGTGTCACCGATGAAAGGAGTGAAACGGTTTGGAGGGAAGGGAAAGTTGAGTCCTAAATATATTGGACCGTTTCGTGTGCTTAAGAGAGTTGGTCCCGTTGCTTATCGTTTGGAATTACCTCCGAACTTGAGTAAAGTTCATGATGTGTTCCATGTTTCTCAATTGAAGAAGTATATTAGTGATCCGAGGCATATTATTCAAGAAGAAGTGTTGGACTTGGAACCTAATTTGGCTTTGGAAGAAAGGCCGATTCGTATACTTGAAAGGGCTAGCAAGCAACTCAGAAACAAAGTGGTACCCTTAGTTCGTATCCTTTGGCGTTGTGGAAACGTTGAAGTAGAAACTTGGGAACCCGAAGCTAAAATGTTAGCTAAATATCCCGAGCTCTTTGCTTGAGGTAAATCTCCTTCTTTCTTCCCTCTTTCTATTCGATTTATTTTTTCGAATATTCCGTTCCTTCTATCGAATATCATCTCTTATAGATAGATTATTAGAAGCTTTAGTTAGAAATTTTAGGCATAGATAGTAGAGTTATTACCGTTACTATAGAATTTTTGAACTAAAAGCTTTTGGAAATGTTTGATGATTTCAAGTAGTTTTACCGTCAAGGAGTGTTGAGACTCGTTATTGGAGACGTTCGATAACTAGTTTTCTCATTTGTTGATGCGAAAATGTATCTTTTAAAGTCTTTGACTTGGGACGTCGATGTTTTTAACTGCAGACGAGAACCTTCCGCCCTATTGATAAGACCCTGTATTTTATTACAAATATATTTTTAAAAGGTTTGAAATAGACCTACATATATGTCACATTCCTCCTTCTAAGTTTCGAGGACGAAACTTTTTAAAAGGAGGGGTGATTGTAACACCCCGTAATTTGAAAGACCAAAATTATATTTGAAAAGTAATAAATTTAATTTATTTTAATTTATTACGATTTATTTGAATTTATGATAATTTAATATAATTATTTTGAATTTATTTGGAATTAAAGAGTAGGTTATACGGTTTAAACCCGAACATCATTTAACTATTCCCGAGTCAACTTAAGTCCCGAAACTAACCCAAAACCCGACTCCTACATGTGCCACACGCCCCAAGGCACCTTTTCCCCTCATTTTAGGGCTTTTGATTACTTTGATTAAACTAATACAAATATCTAAGATATTTGTAACTTTATCGATCTGTCAACTTAAATTCCGCAACAAATCGCTTAAACCCGGACCTGACTTCTTCCTCCTCCACACGCCTCTCCCTCTTGTCCCTTAGGATTAGATATTTTCATTTCTTTTGATTAAACTAACATAATATCTAATAATATCTAGATATTTACCATAATATCTAAGATATTTATAAAACCCGAGTCAATCCAGTAACAACAAGTTCAAAACCCGACTCCCATTAATCCCCTATATTACACGGTCCCAACCTCCCCTCTTACTCACTAATTATCTTTCTATTTTACATTAAATCAACTTAATATCTACTTAATACCTTCTTTAATATAATCACAATTGTTCTTCATGTTCTTGATCGTTCTTGAGCAAAATCGTCACAAAACCTTCGTTACTTGGCCAAATCCGTTCTAAATTATAGTTCTAGAGTCTCCTCTCCGCTCTTCATCTCCGTGTACGTTTCATTTTCAATTCCGACAAAATCGTTTTCAACACTTTAATTGTTGAAATCAAGTTTTAATACTAATAATATTATTTTTGTCATTTCTTATAGGAGAAGATTATCAAGACGAGTTTGGTGACTCGTATATTTTAGAAGAAGATTAGTAGACGGGTTTTTAGGTCTTATTTTGGTGCTATTTGGTTTTGTGCTAGCTAAGGTAACGATTACCGAGTTACTCGACGAATTAATGTTACATATCTTTTTGTTATTTACGGTTTTAAGTAGTAACATGCTAGGTTGTTATTATTATTAAGTTTTATGAATATTTAACATATTTAGTATTTTTGACATGTTGGATGATTTGTTCATAATCATAATTTTTGTATGAATGATGGTTGAATTGGTTGTTAAAATGGATGGTTGTTAATTAAAACATGTTAGGAATAAATTTGGGGTTGTTGTTGGTGGTGGCCGTGTATGGTGGCCGAGAAACAGGCCCGGTTCAGGCCCGGTCCAGGCCCGGCTGCCCGGTCTTGGTTGGCCCATTAATTGGCCCTTTGGGCTTGTGTCGATACTTGATTGTTTTGTTGTTGTTTTGACGGGTTTTAAATATGTTAAGCATGCAGGAAATATTAAGAAACGATTTTAGAAATGGTTGACCAAAACAGGCCCAAACCAGGCCCGTGGGCCCGGTCCAAGCCCGGTTCAGTCTCGGCCCAGTCCAGGCCCGGCTGACCCGTGAGCTCTCCTTCGGGCTTGTGACGGTTTTTGAGTTTATTGTTATTATTATATCATGTTTTGTAATATTTAGCAAGTGGGAAATTTTAATAAGTAAATTATTTAATTAAACGGTTTTCATAATATTATTATTTCTCAGATGTTAGAAATTATAGCATGAGATTGTAGTTTAATTTGATATCCCTTAAGTCAAGCGGGTTTCGTAAGAATTAATAATTCACATGTTAGAAATTAGAATAAAATAGCATGAAATGAATATGATGTTCTTATGTTCAAGCCTAAATGGCTAAGACTCTGTTTCTAGCCTGTTTGACCAAACGGGTTTGGTCAAACTACGATCTAGTCAGCCCCGTTTTGACTGATGACCCGTCGCGGGACTCGGGTCGGGGATTTGTCTTCAGGTAAAGTTTTATTTAATGAATGAATGAATGAGCCTTAGTAGATATGAGGCGATATGATATTTGAATGTGATTTATATGCAATTAGTCACATGATAGAATGTTTTTCCCGTGACTGTTTAATTGTATGATATATATCGTGTTGAATAAGTACTCATAGAGAATTATGATTATATGGCGTGTTGACCATTCTAATTCTAAATGAGTACCTTAGACCATGACATTGATAGACCTTACTATCTTTAACGAGTATATAGTTCACCGCTTGATAGCTTTTGTGTCACTGGCCTGGGATTTTGATACCAAGCCGGGGCATGGCTGCCTAATTGCTTCCACTTTGGGAATGGAGCCAGCTTAAGGACTAGCCAACTCTGCTTAGGGGGTCTCCTAGTAGAGATTCTCATGTACTTTTGGTCATGAGACAGGGAATGGGTTAGCTGTTGTCGCTAGGTCTGCGCAGTCTAGGACTAGGATGTTTATCCTACCTTGTGGTATAGACTCGAGTTACAGAAGTCGACTATTGACTGTGCTAAGAACTTATGCCTGTTTTTAGACGTATTGGTCTTTCATGTTTGATGATTCTATGAATCGTAGAAGGTGAGATGCAAGCCGGCTACGGTTGATAGAGTTTGGATTACCGGTTGTTAACTGATTCACATGATAGCTTGCATGAGTAGCTTAGCTTTCATATGCTAGGTTATATGTTAGTTATTTGTTTCATAACATGAAAAGCATATCGTATATGTAAGGCTTTGTATTTTCCATATACATCTCTTTTATGTTATTCATGTTTTATTAAACTCGACATTTCGTGGCTGGGAGAACTCAGAGTTACTCCCCACTGACTGTGGCTTCCGTGTTTACATTTAATGCGGTTGGCAGGTTTGTGATGCATGCTTGGGTACATTGACGAGCTAGCGAGTGAAGTATTACCTTGGACCTATATTCGGTTCTTAGGATTGTAGTATTTAATACACTCTTTTATTTCCGTATTTATTAGGGAGATATGTCTCCCGTTTTAGATACTTCTTATGTATAATATGATTTCCTTTTTGTTATGAACCTTTTTCTTTAAGACACCTTTGTTATGATGAATATATTTAATGGTAGGTTCCGGTTTTAAAATTTACCGATTTTCACTAAAGTGAACCTATTAAAAACGTATTCTCATCTTTTATTTATTTAAATTACTTGTTTATCTTTCAGCAAATTCGAGGGTGTCACAGTTGGTATCAGAGCATTTCGCTCCCGACGCACGTTTGTGTACCCTTGTATAAATAACTTGACCTTAATAAAATAATAAACTTGTGAGATAGAATGGTAGGATGGGTAGATTAGGATTTATGTTGTAGTCTATTTGTTTATGCTAATTGTTAGGAGTAACTTAATTTGTTTTGTTTCTTATGAAGATGGTTGGACCTCGTATAGAAGAGATCGTTGTTAGTGCCAACCAGGTCCCTCCTCATAGAGAAGACAATTGCCAAGGAGGCTATGCTTGGGTGGCTAGCCAAATTGCTAGGAGCAATATTACGCCTTATGGTGGTGAGCCGGACCCTACCGAGCTCTCGGAATGGTTTCGAGAGATGGAGAACCAATTTGACTATTACCAAGTCCTTGAAGAGGACAAGGTAAGGATTGCTCAGTTCTTCCTGGTAAGGGAGGCAGACTACTGGTGGTCTATTTCCAATCCCACCGCTATCCTTGAAATCAATTTCGAGTGGGAACGTTTCAAGTCTCTTGTTGAGGACCGATTTTACCCCATGAAGCTCAAGCAGCAAAGACTCAGAGAATTCATCGATTTCAAGCAAGGTGATTTGATGACCCAAGACTTCACCACTCAATTCAACCGGCTTGCTCGTTTTGCGCCAGGACTCATCAAGGATGATGAAGATAGAGCTTTTTACTATCGTAATAAGCTTAGTGCTTTGCTCCAAAGCAAAGTAAGGAGGAGCTCTACATCTTTCGGAGAATTGTATGGCGATGCCCTTAGGGCCGAGGACTCCATGAAGGCCTTTAGTGATGGGGCGAAGATGAAGAGTCCATCTCCTTTTTCCTCTTTCAATCCAAGGTCAAACTTCCATGACAAAAGACCTTTCTCTCCCTCTTCCTCTAATGCCTATGCTAACCAGAGATGTTTCAATGCTCCCCCTCAAGCTCAAGCTCGAAGTCGATTTTGTGACGGTTGTAGGAAACCCTTTCACCCGGGAGTAGGATGCTATGATAGGCCCCTCTTTTGCTTTTTCTGCAAGAAGCCTGGACACCTCATTCGTGAATGTCCCGATCGTCAGACTTCCGCAACCGGTGCCAAAGCTAAAGGATCCAGCTATGTACTCCGTCGAGCCGAAGTCGATGCCCCCCGGAGATAGTGTCTGGTAGTTTCACTTCCTTAAAATCAACCTCGTTTTCTTTTCTCGCCTTCGTCTTTTAATTTCTTCTTATCGTAGTCTTTAATGATGCTTCCTAAGGTTCCTTGTATCATGTTCTTTTATCCCTACTCTCTTGAGAGGTAGTTTTCTTTTAGCTATCGTAAGGGTTAGTAGATGTGTTTTGAAGGAGTTTCGAATATGATACCTAACCGTCCTATTGAGCTAGTTTCGTGTTTAAATGATTATAGAAAATTGAGAATAAGCTTAGGATGAAACTCTCCTAGTGGTTTTAGATTATGAAAACTTGAAGTTGCAATATCGTGTTGAGGATCGAAATAAGCTTAATGATAGTTGTAGTTGTGGTTAGGAAGTTGAGTGATTTTTTTTAAAATGTTACTTGGGAATTTGTTGTCGTTAAATGTGGACCCTAACGGGAATAAATACTTTGTGGAATTAGGATTGGATGACACAACTTGAGGAATATCGTCATAAGCGAAAACCGATGTATTGAGAGTTTGGAAGAGATAAATAAATTGATTTACGGTCGCATTGCCCTATGTTTGGCAAAAGTTAAGTGAAATGAGATTTGTGTGACTAATCTCTTTGAGGTTTTGTGATTCAACTTTTGAGGATGAGAAGGTTCATTGTTAATAATTTAGGGTAATGAATTTTGGAATAAATTGGATCAAAGGATTTCATGGTAAGTCTCTTTTACCTTGTGGTTGTTAGCGGTCTTGTTTCCCTAATTATAAATATTTTGATGGTGGTTTCCAATAAGAGTTTTGATGGAGCTAAGAAGATTAGAGTTTGTAATGAATCTTTCATGGGTTGTTAGTTATGGAGTTTACCGTACCGATGAACCATAGAAGTTTCTAATTGAATTTGAATAATTGGGAGTTGTTACTCGATGTGTCATGCTTATGAAATATTTTGGTAGGAATCTGATGATTGAAAATGTTGAGGATATATTGCACTCTCTTGAGGACTAGATTCTGGTGCAGTTAGTGATGTCGAGTTACGATCGACATTTGAATTTTCATAGATGGAAGATAGTATTGTGGTTCATTCCTCTCTCTTCCCTCAAATTGATCCTTAGTCAATCCGCTACCTTTCAATCCTTTCCCTTTTTAGTCCTTTTTAATCGTTTGGGCGTACCTCCTATTATCACGATTTGTGATTTCGATGTTCGAGTCGCTCTACGTTCGTGTAATGTCTTCTTGTTGTGTTTCTATCCTTGAGAAAACTTTCAAATCTCCTTCTTTCTTCCCTCTTTCTATTCGATTTATTCTTTCGAATATTCCGTTCCTTCTATCGATTATCATCTCTTATAGATAGATTATTAGAAGCTTTAGTTGGGAATTTTAGGCATTGATAGTAGAGTTATTACCTTTACTATAGAATTTTTGAACTAAAAGCTTTTGGAAATGTTTGATGATTTCAAGTAGTTTTACCGTCAAGGAGTGTTGAGACTCGTTATTGGAGACGTTCGATAACTAGTTTTCTCATTTGTTGATGCAAAAATGTATCTTTTAAGTCTTTGACTTGGGACGTCGATGTTCTTAACTGCAGACGAGAACCTTCCGCCCTATTGATAAGACCCTGTATTTTTATTACAAATATATTTTAAAAGGTTTGAAATAGACCTACATATATGTCACATTCCTCCTTCTAAGTTTCGAGGACGAAACTTTTTAAAAGGAGGGGTGATTGTAACAACCCGTAATTTGAAAGACCGAAATAATATTTGAAAAATAATAAATTTAATTTATTTTAATTTATTACGATTTATTTGAATTTATGATAATTTAATATAATTATTTTGAATTTATTAGGAATTAAAGAGTAGGTTATACGGTTTAAACCCGAACTTCATTTAACTATTCCCGAGTCAACTTAAGTCCCGAAACAAACCCAAAACCCGACTCCTACACACGCCCAAAACAACTTTTTCCCTCACTTTAGATCTTTTGATTAAACTTGATTAAACTAATACAAATATCTAAGATATTTGTAACTTTATCAATCTGTCAGTTTAAATTACGCAACAAATCGCTTAAACCCGGACCCGATTTCTCCTCCCTCCACACGCCTCTTCCCTCTTGTCTTTTAGGATTAGATATTTTCATTAAACTAACATAATATCTAATAATATCTAGATATTTGATTAAACAAACATAATATCTAATAATATCTAGATATTTACCATAATATATTTATAAAACCCGAGTCAATCCCGTAACAACAAGTTCAAAATCCGACTCCCGTAAATCCCCTATATTACACGGCCCAACCTCCACTCTTACTCACTACTTATCTTTTTATTTTACATTAAATCAACTTAATATCTACTTAATACCTTCTTTAATATAATCACAATTGTTCTTGGTGTTCTTGATCGTTCTTGAGCAAAATCGTCACAAAACCTTCGTTACTTGGCCAAATCCGTTCTAAATTATATTTCTAAGAGTCTCCTCTCCGCTCTTCATCTCCGTGTACGTTTCATTTTCAATTCCGACAAAATCGTTTTCAACACTTTAATTGTTGAAATCAAGTTTTAATTCTAATAATGTTATTTTTGTCATTTCTTATACGAGAAGATTATGAAGACGAGTTTGGTGACTCGTATATTTTAGAAGAAGATTAGTAGACGGGTTTTTAGTTCTTATTTTGGGTGCTATTTGGTTTTGTGCTAGCTAAGGTAACGATTACCGAGTTACTCGACGAATTAATGTTACATACTTTTGTTTTTGTTATTGTTATTTACGGTTTTATGTAGTAACATGCTAGGTTGTTATTATTATTAAGTTTTATGAATTTTTAACATATTTAGTGTTTTTGACATGTTGGATGATTTGTTCATAATCATAATTTTAGTATGAATGATGGTTGAATTGTTTGTTAAAATGGATGGTTGTTAATTAAAACAACATGTTCGGAATAATTGGGGTTGTTTTTTTTTGTGTGTGTGTGGCCGTGAGGGTGGCCGAAAACAGGCCCGTTTCCAAAGCGGTCAGGCCTGTCCAGCGCGTTCTGGGTTGGTCTGTATTGCCCTTGGGCTTGTGTCGATACTGATTGTTTGTTGTTTGTTTTGCACGGTTGTTTAAATATTTAAGCATGGCTGGAAATATTAGAAAAAAACGAATTTTTTGAAATTTTGACCAAAAACCGGCCAAAACCAACCCGGGGCCCAGTCCAGCCCGGTCCAAACAGCCCCTGACCCGTGAGCCCTGCCTTGGGCTTTGTTACATTTTAGCTAAGTTTTATTATTATATTCAATGTTTTTGTAATATTTAGCAAGTGGGAAATTTTAATAAGTAAATGATTTAATTAAAAGCTTTTCATTATATTATTATTTCTCACATGTTAGAAATTATAATACGAGATTTTAGTTTAATTTGATATCATGTAAGTCAAGCGGGTTTTTGGTAAGAATTAATAAATTCACATGTTAGAAATAGAATGAAATAACATGAAATGAATGTGATATTCTTATGTTCAAGCCTCGAGGGCTAAGACTCTGTTTCTAGCCGGTTTGACCAAACGGGTTTGGTCAAACTAAGATCTAGTCAGCCCCGGTTGACTGTGACGCCGTCGCGGGACTCGGGTCGGGGATTTGTCTTCAGGTAAAGTTTTATTTAATGAATGAATGAATGAGCCTTAGTAGATATGAGGCGATATGATATTTGATTGTGATTTATATGCAATTAGTCACAATATAGGAAGTTTTTCCCGTGACTGTTTAATTGTATGATATATGTCGTGTTGACTAAGTATCCATAAAGAATTATGATTATATGGCGTGTTGACCATTCTAATTCTAGATGAGTACCTTGGACCATGACATTGATAGGCCTTACTATCTTTAACGAGCATATGGAGTTCACAGCTTGATAGCTTTTGTGTCACTGGCCTGGGATTTTGATACCAAGTCGGGGCATGACTGCCTAATTGCTTCCACTTTGGGAATGGAGCCAGCTTAAGTACTAGCCAACTCTGCTTAGGGGGTCTCCTAGTAGAGATTCTCATGTACTTTTTGTCATGAGACAGGGAATGGGTTAGCTGTTGTCGCTAGGTCTGCACAGTCTAGGACTAGGATGTTTATCCTACCTTGTGGTATAGCCTCGAGTTACAGAAGTCGACTATTGACTGTGCTAAGAACTTATGCCTGTTTCTAGACGTATTGGTCTTTCATGTTTGATGATTCTATGAATCGTAGAAGGTGAGATGCAAGCCGGCTACGGTTGATAGAGTTTGGATTACCGGTTGTTAACTGATTCATATGATAGTTTGCATGATTAGGGTTGAGTTGTATCCAGACCATGTTTTAAATGTAACCTCTGAGCTCAAATACTAGCTTCCCTACCTCGTGGTATAGGTTGTTAACTGATTCACATGATAGCTTGCATGAGTAGCTTATCCTTCATATGCTAGGTGCTAGGTTATATGTTAGTTATTTGTTTCATAACATGAAAAGCATATCATATATGTTAAGTTTTGTATTTTCCATATACATCTCTTTATGTTATTCATGTTTAATTAAACTCGACATTTCGTGGCTGGGAGAACTCGGAGTTACTCCCCACTGACTGTGGCTTCCATGTTTACATTTAATGCGGTCGAACAGGTTTGTGATGCATACTTGGGTACATTGACGAGATAGCGAGCGAAGTATTACCTTGGACCTATATTCGGTTCTTAGGATTGTATTATTTAATACAATCTTTTATTGCCGTATTTATTAGGGAGTGACAACGTCAAATATTGTCGTGTCTAGTAGCAATTTTTAGAGTCTTTCGTCTTACTTTTTACGGGTCATTAGCTATGTTTTATGTTAGTTTTAGTTTTTGTAATAATGTTAATATTTAGTATTTTAAGTCATTTTTAGAGTCAAATCCCGAAAGTCAATAAAAGTCAAACCCGAAAACCCGAGACCCAAAACCCGGAAATTTTGAATGGGCTAGCAATGAATCATCAAGGTATGAAGACCAAGCCCATTGGGTCAATGGAAGTCAAGGCGGGGTCAATATCCATGGGGTCAACGAAAGTCAAGAAGGAAAACAAGGCAAAAATTCGGCAGTGCTCGACGCAGCCTGCGTCAGCACGACGCAGCCTGCGTCGTAGGACGCAGCCTGCGTCATCTCTCAGCACGGGTTTTCTTCCTTTTCTCGTCTTGTCTTTTGGAAGCCCACCTTTCAAGGCCCCTAGGTTTGCGGACCAAGGGTATAAAAGAAGATTTCTGAAGAGAGGCAAGGGCATCAAGCATTCAACATACAACATTATTTTCCTTAGCATTTTTCTCTACTTTGTTCTTGAAGTTTGGCTTTTGTAATGGGTTTTTGCTTAGAAATGGGTTGTAATATGAAGACTATGGGTAGCTAATCTTCTTTTGCTTAGTGTAATTTGAACAAGTTCTTCCCTTTTAGCATTGTAAGACCTTTTTAATCCTTCCTTCTCTATTTAATTCCATTTTCCTTGTTTGAATTTCATTGTTGAATGAATTGTTGTTAAGACTAACCATCTTAGTAATTGTTTGTTTGATTAAATTGCTTTGTCTTGATGAATTTGGTTGATTTGTCTTGATATTTGTTGAAGCAACTTGAAAGTTTGTAACTTTGGTTTAAAAGTTGGAACCTTTTTAGTGGAATTTGGATTATTGTGTATTTAGGACATGGTTTAATGTTTTATTACATGATTCTAGCATGCTTCTTTGGTTTTGTGCTTAAAGCTTGCATCTTTATTTATGCTTATGTCTTAATAAGTATGGGTTTAGTTGTATTGAGTCATTTATGGATGGTTTAATTCATTGGTGGCTAGTTTTTAGAAGTTTGTAGTAGATAATTAGAGAAAGGAAGGAAAGGAGGGATCTTTACTTTGTTAATTGTGGGGGAACTTGGGATAATTGCACTAAGTTATTTATCCATATTTGAATCTTTGAGTATTTAGTTGTTGTTAGTAATTTTTAGACTTGATTATCAATTCTCATGAAAAACTTTCTCCATTTGTGTTTTTCCTACATGTTTCCCATTGTGAATATCATAGTTTGTAAGTAATTCAAGTTTTTTGTTTCAATTAGTGTTTTAATTTGTGGTTAGATTAATTAATTTGTTAAATCGGTTTTTAGCAAGAGTCTAGATTAGATTTTTAGCAATCATCACCTTCCCTTGGGTTCGATCCTTGTCTTACCCTTACTACCCTTTTACTTAGGTTGGTTTGAGTCTAGATTTGGCTTTATAAATTGTTATTTGATTTTGCTAATTTGCGGATTTAACGACACCGTAAAAAAAAAAGCATCGGCAAATTTGGCGCCGTTGCCGGGGAGGGCAATTTAGCTAAATATCAAATTGAACTCTTGTTAGTGTCATACTTTGTTTAGATTGTTTTTCAAATATTTTCTTTTTGTATTGTTTGTAGATTACTTGGTGTTGAAGTTAATAATTGTGTTGTTGAAGTGTTTTAGAGTTTATGCCTAGGTCACAAGAGGGACTTGGTGACCAAGACATTGACCCGGCTTCTAGGAGCATTTCCAATTGGTTGTTTTCGAACCCCCTCTATAGGAGACCCTTTTGGAGGGAGCCTAGTGAAGAGGAGTTTGAGAACAATATTTTTCAAGAACCACAAGAACAAGTGTTTGTGTCACCACCTAGATCACCACCTAGGAGACCGCCACCCTTGAACATCATCTACCCACCCGAAATGGAAGATAATAGAACTATTGGTGAGATCCGGGCAAGAAACTATGAAGAGCAACCGTTGTGTATCGCATACCCTCCCATGGGGGATGTAAATTTCGAGCTAAAGGGGTTCTTTGTTCATAATTTGCCAAGATTTCATGGAATGGTGGGGAATGATCCCAATAGGCACTTGGCCGAATTCCACATGATATGCCAAGGGGCCATCCCTCAAGGAGTGACCGAAGACCAATTTAAACTTAGGGCATTTCCATTCTCTCTACAAGATGCCGCTAAGGAATGGTTATTTTGTCTTCCGGCCCATTCCGTCAATACTTGGGTGGGTTTGAAGAAGAAATTTCTTGAGAAATACTACCCGGATTCAAGGCATAACCATTCAAAGAAGCTCATCACTACCATTGAGCAAGACATGGGGGAAACTCTCTATGACTATTGGGAGCGATTCAAAAGCCTCGTGGCAAGGTGCCCGTATCATGGGATGTCGGGGGATGATCTATTGACGGCCTTCAATGAAGGATTATGCCAAAATGACCAACGGATGATTATAGCCGCCACCGGAGGTGGCATTGATACACTTAATGTGGCCGAGGCCAACAACATTATTGAGAAGTTGGCTATGAACACGAGAAGCTACGGGAGGAAAAATGAAAGGGGAGGAAGCTCTAGGAATGTTTCTTCCATGGAAGATTCTCATGCCTCTCAAAATCACAAACTCATGCAAGAGATGGGTGAACTCAAAAGCTTGGTATCCAACTTGGTTGTAAACAAAAGTAGCTCATTTTCTCAACACCCCGAATCACTTGAATGTTCTTATTGTGGAGGTGAACATGCTACAAATACATGTTACATCATGATTGAGCAAGGAGCCACCATGGAGAGTGTCAATGCCATGGGGTATGGGAACTACAATGCTAGAAACCCAAGTGGTGGAGGAATGTATAACCAAGTGGGAAATCGTGATCTTTTGGGGTGGGGAGGAGACAAATCAAAGAGTTTTGAAAATGGCCAATTCAACCACTTGAGAGCCCAAAATCCAACCCAAAACCGAAACTCAAATTTCAACCAAAATCCCCAAAGAAATTTCAACAACCCAAGACCCAACAATTCAAATTTCCCAAATAATTCTCAACCCCAAAGACAACCCAATCAAAATCCAAATCAAGGGAATTCTTCTTCTCAAGGGAATTTGAGTGACATCTTGCAAACACTTCTTGCCAACCAAGAGAAGGATAGGGAGGAGGCAAGGAGGGATAGAGAGGAAGTAAGAAAGGATAGGGAGGCTAACAACCTTAGGGTGAACAACTTGGAAACCCAACTATCCCAAATGGCCTCAAATTTGTCAAAATCCCAAGCCTCAAACTCCACAAGATTCCCATCTCAAACCATTCCCCCACCAAGGGAAAATGCTAGTGCCATGACATTGAGGGGTGGCAAGGAGTTGGAAGTGAATCCCCTTGGCAAGGGAAAGGAGAAGATGAAGAATATTGAAATGGAAACCATTGAGATTGAAGACCAAGGAGAATTGGTGGTTGGTCAAGAAGAGATATTGAGAAATGAGAAAGGGGGATCCACAAGCAAGGACCTCAAAGGAGACATTTCAAAGAAGGGAAAAGGCACTATTGAAGATGATGAAGTGGAAGAGTACATACCGGAAGTCCCATTTCCTAGTGCTTTGATAAGCACAAGGAAGTATGCCAAGGAGAATGACTTGTATGAGACTTTCCGAAAATGTGAGGTAAACATTCCTCTTCTTAACTTGTTAAATAGTGTCCCTAGGTATGCAATGTTCTTGAAAGAACTTTGTACACCTAGGAGAAATCCTAAGAAAGGAACCCATAAGGTTAGGGTGAGTGAACATGTTTCGGCAATTTTCAAGCAAAATTTGCCAAAGAAATGTGGAGACCCGGGCATGTTCACTATTCCTTGCACTATTGGGGGGAAAAGTTTTAAACGTGCCATGCTAGACCATGGGGCTTCTATAAACGTCATGCCTTTATCTATTTATGAGACCCTAGGTTTAGGACCTTTGTCTAAGACCGGGGTAGTCATTCAACTTGCCGATAGGTCTAGTGTTTACCCCAAGGGAATGGTAGAGGATGTTCTAGTGGAAGTCGATAACCTTGTCTTTCCGGCGGATTTCTACGTCTTAGATATGGAATCTAGCTCTAGTGCCACCCCTCTCCTTCTTGGTAGGCCGTTTATGAAAACTTCAAATACCAAGATCGATGTTTCAAACGGGTGTTTGACTATGGAGTTTGAAGGAAAAAGATTAACTTACAATATATATGACTCCATGAGGCACCCGAGTGACCATCAATCTTGTTTTTTCTTGGATATCTTTGAGACATTAGTGAATCAAATGTATAAACTTTGTGATAGAGACCCACTCGAGGTAGCTTTAACTAATCCCATGGAAGAGGAAGGTTTGCGCTTGTTGTTGGCCTTTGATGTGCAGAGATGTCTTGAAGAATTGGAGAAGGAAGAGCCAATAGAAACATATGAGGAGCTCAACGTCATAGAGATGCTGAAAACAGGGCAAGGCAGTGCTCGACGCAGCCTGCGTCACACGATGCAGCCTGCGTCACACGACGCAGCCTGCGTCACTGGACGCAGCCTGCGTCCTGCACTGGCTAACTTGTCCTAGTTGTTTGCTTTGAGTATTCCACTCCACAAGCCCCTCCCTTCCATTATCCAACCTCCTAAGGTCGAGTTGAAGACCCTCCCAAGCCATTTAAAGTACATCTTTCTAGGGGACAAGAAGACCCTACCACTTATCATTTCAAGCACACTCACCGAGGACCAAGAAGGCAAATTGGTATCACTACTTGAAAAGCATAAGGAAACATTTGGGTGGAGCATAGCGGACCTAAAAGGGATAAGCCCGGTGATTTGCATGCACAAGATACGACTTGAAGTGGATGCCAAACCGGTCCGACAACCCCAAAGGAGGCTCAATCCACCCATGGCGGAGGTAGTGCAAGAAGAAGTAATTAAGCTATTGCAAATGGGTATCATTTTCCCTATTTCCGACTCTCGTTGGGTTAGCCCAACTCAAGTCGTACCCAAAAAGGGAGGAGTGACGGTAGTCAAGAATGCACAAGGAGACTTGGTCTCCACCCGACCACAAACCGGTTGGAGAGTGTGTATTGACTACCGCCGCTTGAATGCGGTAACATTGAAAGACCATTTCCCGCTACCATTTATTGATCAAATGTTAGAAAGACTAGCGGGAAAAGCTTTCTATTGTTTCCTTGACGGGTACTCGGGGTATTTTCAAATCCCAATCGCACCCGAGGACCAAGTCAAGACCACATTCACATGCCCATTTGGTACATTTGCTTATCGTCGTATGCCCTTTGGTTTGTGTAATGCACCGGGAACTTTTCAACGGTGCATGTTGAGTATTTTCTCCGACTATGTAGAAAGAATCATAGAAGTATTCATGGACGATTTCACCGTCCATGGGGACTCCTATGATGCATGTCTAAAACACCTTGCTCTTGTCTTAGAGCGATGCCAAGAGTCTCACCTCATTTTAAACTCCGAAAAATGTCATTTCATGGTGACTAGTGGCATCGTTTTGGGACATGTAGTGTCGGAAAAGGGGGGTTGAGGTGGATAAGGCTAAGGTTGACATTATCAAAACCTTACCTTATCCCTCTAACACCCGAGACATTAGGTCTTTTCTAGGACATGCCGGTTTCTACCGGAGATTTATTAAGGATTTTTCCAAGATTGCTAACCCTTTATGCAAGCTTTTGCACAAAGAAGCGGAATTTGTTTTTGATGACAAATGTAGGAAAGCATTCAATGACTTGAAGGAGAGATTGGTCACCGCACCAATTATTCAAGCACCACGATGGGATCTTCCATTTGAGATCATGACCGATGCAAGTGACTATGCATTGGGAGTGGTTTTGGGTCAAAAGAGTGACAAGGGACCCCATGTGATCCAATATGCTTCTACCCTCTTGAATGATGCTCAAAAGAACTATTCCACGACGGAGAAGGAATTCCTTGGTGTGATTTATGCTCTAGAAAAATTCCGATCTTATCTCTTGGGCACAAAGGTGATCATCTACACCGATCATGCCGCCATTAGATACCTTGTGGCAAAGAAGGATGCAAAGCCAAGGTTGTTGAGATGGATTCTTCTTCTAAGTGAGTTTGATGTGGAAATAAAAGACAAGAAAGGGGTGAAGAATGTGGTGGCGGATCATTTGAGCCGGCTAAACCATGAAGGAAGACCATCATGCCCTCTTGAGGAGGTTGAAGGAGGTCTCCCTCATGAGTCACTTTATGCTATACAAGTGGAGGAGCCATGGTATGCTACCATGGTCAACTATTTGGTGACAAAGCGGCTCCCAAGCCATTTCTCTTCTCATCAAAAGAAGCAAAGTCAAATCCGATGCCAAGTACTATACATGGGATGATCCTTACTTGTGGAAGTTTTGCCAAGATCAACTTGTGAGAAGATGTGTGCCCGAGAGTGAGATCCCTTCCATCTTACATCATTGTCATGACTATGCTTGTGGAGGACATTTTGGGCCACAAAGAACCGCTAGAAAAGTGCTTGAATGCGGTTTCTTTTGGCCAAGCCTTTTTAAAGATGCCCACAAATTTGTAAAGACTTGTGACCGATGTCAAAGGGTGGGGAATTTGACAAAGAGAAATGAGATGCCACAACAACCTCTTTTATATTGTGAGATCTTTGATGTGTGGGGAATTGATTTTATGGGCCCTTTTCCAAATTCCGGTGGTTATTTGTACATCCTCTTGGCGGTAGACTATGTGTCAAAATGGGTTGAAGCCATTCCTACCCGCACCGATGATGCCAAGGTAGTAGCCATTTTCATTCAAGAGAACATATTCTCTCGGTTTGGCTTTCCAAGGGCTATCATTAGTGATAGGGGGACCCATTTTTGCAACAAGGTGATTGGAGGCCTTCTCAAGAGGTATGGGGTGAATCATAAAATTTCCACGGCCTACCACCCACAAACAAACGGGCAAGCCGAACTCTCAAACCGTGAAATTAAAGGAATTCTTGAAAAGACGGTGAATCCGGATAGAAAGGATTGGAGTAAGAGGCTAGTTGATGCATTGTGGGCATATAGGACCGCTTTCAAAACCCCCATTGGCATGTCCCCATTCCGCCTCATCTATGGCAAGGCTTGCCACCTCCCCGTGGAGGTTGAGCACAAAGCCTATTGGGCTATCAAATCTTTCAATCAAAACCAAGATGAGAGCGGTATGCACCGGAAGCTTCAATTACAAGAACTTGAAGAAATTCGCCAAGATGCTTATGAGAACTCTTCCATCTACAAAGAGAAAACAAGAAGATGGCATGATGGGATGATAAACCGTAGAGTTTTCAAGGAAGGTGATAAAGTTCTTGTGTTCCAAAACCGGTTTAAGCTCTTTCCGGGCAAGTTGAGGTCAAGATGGTTTGGACCTTACACCGTCAAGAAAGTGTTTACTCATGGGGCTATTGAAGTGGAGGGGCCCGGGGATGGAAAGCTCCTCAAAGTGAATGGCCACCGTCTCAAGCACTACTTCCAAGGATGTACCCGGGAGGGGGAAGAAGAGGTCTTGCTTGAAGACCCCATTTATCAAAGTTGAAAAGCTTGAAATAGCTAAGTCGAGCCATCGACTCTAAATAAACGGAAAAACATGTACATACTCTATCCTTGTGAATATTTCTTTGAAGTTTCTTTGTTAAATCTTAGCATTTAAGTTGTTTTAAGTTAGTTAGACATTGCATCAAACAAAATTTTTTGAAGTTACTAACTCTTACTCCAATCCTTTCTATCCGGATTCACCGTCTTTTCAAGAATTCCTTTAATTTCACGGTTTGAGAGTTCGGCTTGCCCGTTTGTTTGTGGGTGGTAGGCCGTGGAAATTTTATGATTCACCCCATACTTCTTGAGAAGGCCTCCAATCACCTTGTTGCAAAAATGGGTCCCCCTATCACTAATGATAGCCCTTGCAAACCCAAACCGAGAGAATATGTTCTCTTGAATGAAAATGGCTACTACCTTGGCATCATCGGTGCAGGTAGGAATGGCTTCAACCCATTTTGACACATAGTCTACCGCCAAGAGGATGTACAAATAACCACCGGAATTTGGAAAAGGGCCCATAAAATCAAGCTTAAAACAACTTAAATGCGAGTTTTTGGCCGCCTCGGGATGCGTGCCACGGATAAAAAGTTTGGGAATCGATGGAATTTAGATATTGGAGGTTATTATGGACCATTGAATTGAATTTGCAAGTATGGAGGTGTTTGGAGCACTTAGCAAAAATTTTGCTAAGTGCAAAAGGCAAGGTGATCCGGCAGTGAAGGACGCAGCCTGCGTCGTAGGACGCAGCCTGCGTCGAGCGCAGATTTCGTTTTATGCTTTAGCCTTTGCCCGTGTTCTTCATAAAACACAAAACCCATCTCCTTCTTTGCTTTTCACGAAAAACACACCCAAAACCTACCCCAATCCCTCAAAAATCCATCTTTCTCACTCAAATCTTCCACAACTTTCATCAAAATCAATCCCATTCTTCTCCCTAATCATTTTTCTACACTCAATAACCCCAAAAATCAATCTCACTCACCCTAAAACTCAGAAAATCCGTCTTAAAAAAAACCTAGATTTTTTTCCCTCAAATTCGTTTTTTCGGGTCTTTAGTTGGGTTTTTAAGGCTACTTGTCGAATTCCTACCTATTTCTAATCATCAAGGAACTTGAATCTTTTGGAAAAGCAAAGGTATAAATTCATACTCGACTTTTGCATCAATCTTCAAGTTTTTGCTCGAATTAGGCTAGCTTTAGTCTTAGGTTAAGTTCCCCTTTCCCCTTGCTTGATTGTGTAGTTAGGATTGGATAAAGTTTTCTGAGTAAGGTAAAGAAATTCAACAAACACTAGCTTTTTGAGGTGTAGAAATTGTTGCTCACCAAGTGTTTGTTGAATTGCTTGAGTAAAAATTTTTTCGAGTGTTTGCTTCTTGTTGTTGTAGTGTGTTGTGTGTTACATTTTGCAGAAATGGCACCAAAGATCTCTAAGTTGTTTGGCAAGGGAAAAAATAAGAGGGCCGCGGTGAGTGAGCCCGACACCGAGGTTGAAGCGGTGTTCATGGGCTAAGAGAGGATGCAAGCTCAACATAAGAAAATTTGGGATCAAATATCCACTCACCCTCTTGTAGCAACCAAATTCTTTTGCCCAACCACCCTCCATGCCTTAGGCATGTTCGACTTGACAAGGGACATGCTAGCTAAAGTAGGGCTAGAGGCTTATCTCGAGCAAAACTCCTGGGATTACACCTATAGGAGTTTTGCATACGAGTTTCTAGCAACCTTGTCGGAGTTGGATGTGCCCGAAGGTGCGGAGAAAGCCTACCGATTCCGATTGAACCAAACTTGGCATGAAGCCCCAACTTCCGAAATCCGTCAAATCCTAAAAATCACCAAGCAACCGGTAGACATTAGATGCCCAAGGGGCAAAATGCACCAGATGTGGGATAACATTGCCGATGACCATGGCCCGTCTAAGGATGCCAAACTGTCAGCCATCACTAACCCCGTACTCCGCCTAATTACTAGGTTCCTTACCACCATTTTCAACTCCGCGGGAGAACCCACCAAAGTGCCGGAGAAGATCCGGCTATGTCTGTGGACTATGCTTCCGGAGGGGGTGGGGATCCCGGATTGGGCCGATTTGTTTTTGAGAGCTTGCATCAAGCATAGGCAAAAATCGGCAAGGGCGAGCATCCATTGTGGGGGGTAATTTCTTTCTTGGTAAGGCATTATGAGGGGGGCATTCCTAATGGTCAAGCGGTGAACATATATAGGGGTTTGACGAGGTACAACCGTCTTGGGCTAGAAGAAGTTCACATGTTTAAGACTAGCAAGGAGCAACCCTTGAAAGGGTTTTGGTTGGGAAGTGACGGGCTAAGCTAAATGAAGTTGCCTAGACCTCAAAACAATCCTTTACCTAGAGGACCCGCGGCATGGGATTTTGTTTGTCCTAGGGAGGAAAGTTTGGGGGTAAGTAGTGCGGAGGAGGAGGAGGAGGTAGAAGAAGTGCCTTTGAGGCAAAGGAGGGTAAGGAGAGAAGGTGGTGGGGGAAGTGAGCATTTGAGAGAGGAGATTGAGATCCTTGCAATTGAGCAAGGCCCTTCCCAAACCACCAATTTTGAACAACAACAACAACAACAACAACAACAACAACAATCCACCACCATTTCATTTCCAATCACCATTCCAAAGCCACCATGATACCGACACCCCCATGTTTGATGCGGAGGGTCGTTCTAGCACACCCGTGGAGCCATGGCAACAACAAATGGCTAACTATTTTGCTAGCACCAACGACGTCTTGGCACACATTAGCGGGAGGGTGGATGCCTCAAACACTTGGCAACAACTTCAAGGAGGTAGGCTTGAGAGTTTGGATGATTGGCACAATGTTGTGGAGGAGAGGGAGAGATTGAGGGCGGAGGCCGAGAGGGCTCAAAGTGAGGAATGGAGGAGGATGCTAGACGGGCAAGAGGAAGCCCGCCTATGGAGAGAGCAACAAGATAAAAGATGGCGGGAACAAAATGAAATGTGGGCCACCCAAAATGCTTGGAGGGAGCAAGCTACGAGCCACTTTAACGTTCAAAATGAGCGCCACCACACCTATCTTCAAGACTCCTATGAGGATGCGGTGGCACATGAGGACGTCTATGGCTTAGCTAGCTCTCTCTTTGGGATGTCCATGCAACAAAACCCGGGCTACCCTTTTCCTTACACCCAAGCAACCCTTGATGAAGGCATGGAGCGAAGAAGGCGGATTAGAGAAGAAAGGGATAGGAGGAGAAACCGAGGAGGTGCCTCGGGGTCTTCTCCTTTCGATAATTGATGAGGTAACATTTTTCTTCTCCTCCACAATGAGGACATTGTGTATTCTAAGTGTGGGGGAGAAGATTGTACATAGTTAGTTTGTTTTTGATGCATTGTAAATTTTTTTTTTTTTTATGTCTTTATTTTGAAGAAAAAGAAAAAGAAAAAAAAAAGAGAAAAAGAAAAGAAAAAAATTGAAAATCCCGGCTAGGTGAAAACCCACAAGGGTGGGCACCTAGGCAAGATTGGGAAGGTGGCCGAGGACGGAATGAAAACCCGAAAGGGCATTCCGGGCAAAATGAAGAATCGAGTTGCGAGCCACCAATGAGAGGAAAGGAAAAGCTAAGGTGAAAACCCGAAAGGGCACCTTAGGCAAAATGAGGGATTTTCAAGAAAAAAAAATGAAAAAAAATGAAAAAATGAAAAAAAATTTGAGCATGATTCTTCCTATGATGAGAATTTTTGGAGAAATAAGAAGGGAGTGATAAGGAGGAAATTTGGAAGGAGGGTAGTTTAGGACCCTTTTATTTTTATTTTTGAGTCACAAAACTTTGTTTCAAATTGGTGGATTGTTTTGGTGGTCGCTTGGTTGTGCAAATTGTGAAGTTTGGGGCCAACCAAGTAACCATGATTTGCATTAGTGGAGTAATAAGGGGGTGATATAAGGAGTGGATTTGTATGGAGGTTGTTGAGGAAAGATCATCTCGCTATGCCTTGGGATAAGGCAAAGATGGTCATACTACTTTATTTGGAGCTATAAGGAGGGAGGAATTGAGTTGAGTCGGAGTAGGTGGCATGTCGTGTCCTTAGTCTTGAGGGATGATATAAGGAGGGGGAGTGAGAGAAGAGTGTCACAAGAATTGAGTTTTTTTTTATTTTGTTTTTGTCATTGGTGGATTGTTTAAGAGGGAGTATAAGAAGGGTGTAGTGAGGGAAGAGAGGTCAATACCTACACACACACTTTGTTGGGCTCGTGTCTTTTGTGCTAATCTCGAGTTTACTCGGGACGAGTAAAAGTCCAAGTGTGGGGGTGTTTGACAACGTCAAATATTGTCGTGTCTAGTAGCAATTTTTAGAGTCTTTCGTCTTACTTTTTACGGGTCATTAGCTATGTTTTATGTTAGTTTTAGTTTTTGTAATAATGTTAATATTTAGTATTTTAAGTCATTTTTAGAGTCAAATCCCGAAAGTCAATAAAAGTCAAACCCGAAAACCCGAGACCCAAAACCCGGAAATTTTGAATGGGCTAGCAATGAATCATCAAGGTATTAAGACCAAGCCTATTGGGTCAATGGAAGTCAAGGCGGGGTCAATATCCATGGGGTCAACGAAAGTCAAGAAGGAAAACAAGGCAAAAGTTGGGCAGTGCTCGACGCAGCCTGCGTCAGTACGACGCAGCCTGCGTCGTAGGACGCAGCCTGCGTCATCTCTCTGAAAGTCCATAGACCTTAATTAGACTCCTCTAATTAATTACTAAATTACTTTTTAATTTAGTTTATGATGATCTATGTAACATGCATGCAAATATAAAGACATTTATATAAAAGAAGAAATTTCCTCACATTGATATGGAAATTATATGGGCACAACAAGAACTCTTTCTTGTTGTTCTTGAGCTATAAATATGGATGAACACAAACTATCTCCAAAGTAGAAGATCTCCTCTAAGTTGCACCAAGATTAACCCAAATAATCTACCCTTATTATTAACTAGATAATAAGATAGAGATTATTCTACTAATATTATGACTATATTACTACACTAGTAATACTTAGTAAATATTAGTATTTGAGAGTTTATAGTGAGAAGAAGAGTTTTAGAGAGAAGTATGACAATTGAACAAAATCAAGTAAGTAATGAAATGAACAACTTTTGTTCATTCTTATAGCCAATTTGGCCGGATTCAACACCACAAAATGGTGATTTTTTATTCTTATTTTATTGCCATGCAAAGTGGTAATGTGTTGTAGTGAATAAAATGATATCATGTTTACTATTCATGTCATAAGCATATGTTGCTTGTGAGTGTGAATAAGAACAACAATCATCACCAACAACTACACATCAACCGGCCATGTGAGCCTCAAATTGATCCATTCTGATTTTTGATATTTGTCTCACAAATACTTATTGATCATATGGTTAATTATCTTGTATAATGAAGTGTTAATTTGATCATATAACAATTATATGACTCAATTAAATAAATAATATGTACTTAACATTTTAAGTAATATTTTACCATTATATCAATATATAATGGGTCCCACAATGCTTAGTTAATTTATTTTACAAATCCTTGTAAATATAATTAACTAATTACCTCTATCTCAAAACCTCAACTAATTTAGTAATTTAACGATTAATTACTAAGTTAAATCTTATTTAATCGTATTAAAATAAGATATAAATTTATTAGTCAATTATCGCATAATTGAAAAATAAGTTTAATCGAATTTGAGTTCTTAACTCAATTTCTAATAATTAACTCTCGTACATATCGAATATATGTAATGTACTAATTAACTGTATCGTATACAAATAATTAGTTACTATTTGGATTTCATCCTTTAGGTGTGAACGAAAGGGATCAGTTGATCACCGCCGTCAAACGACAATAACGTCAAACTCTAGTTAGCCAACCGTTATTGATTTACGTTAATCAACTGACTAATCATATATGTAGTCAATAAATATCCCAATTATATTCCATAATAAGATTTATTATGTGGCGCACTATTGTGGAGGACACCTACTCCAACAATTATTATAGTGTATTGGTCCGGCATTACTCGTTTTATGTGACGGTCCATTACCAAGTAATAATTAGAATACATATTACATTATGTACATATTAAAATGATATGCTAACTACCTAATAAAGGTTGAGTTAAATAAGGAAACTAGGTTTTTTCCTTCTTTCCTCTTGATCTCACGGCTCAAATGGAGGAATAAAAGGGAAAAAAAATTGGTTTTTCCAATAAAAAAACCCTAATTGACTCTAATTGTGACGGCACAAGGGTGAAAAGAGAAGGAAAAATTCTGATTTTTTACTCTCTTATTCATCTTCATATTCATCATCAATATACACACAAAATTAGAAGTAATTTTTGGGTATTCGTTCTAGCACGACGAAGGCATTTCTTGAACCATCTTGGGTGTAACGATTAGGAGAATACCTACTTTGGTATTTGTTCTTAGGCCTTTTACTAGGACCGAAGGTTATTTCTTAATCTATTGTTTTATATTATGCAATTTCATTTATGACTAGAAATTCATATAGTTATAATTTCATAATAATCCGAATTTTTAAAGGGAAGTATACCGATATTTCCCACAGTTTCGGCGTATTTAGTTTAGTTTAGCGTCGGTTTTATCGTATTTTGGCCCTCATCCCGTGAACTCTCATACTATTTAATTCTGTCTCAATTTATAGGAAATATGTCAAGGCAAGGACGAGACGGGATGAGAACCGAGAAACCGTCACAAAACAAACACACAAGAAGAAAAGAAGAAAGAGAAGGAATAACATGGGGGCGCCAGCCGGTAGGTGCCACCGGCAGACGGCCCACCGGCTTGGCCACCTACCCCCTCCAAACAAGCGAAAGAAAGAAGGAAAGTCAGGGGAGCCCAGCCGGCCTAGCCCACTGGCAGCTGGCCGGGCCAGCTGGGTCAGTCGACGTGGGAAGAAACAGAGGAAAGAGCAGGGGGCGCCAGCCGGCCAAACCCAGCGGCAGCCGGCCGGGCCGGCTGGGACCCCCCAGTCCGCAAATTTCTTTTCTTCTTCTTTTGGCCCCCTATTCCCACCAACCTATAAATACCCCTCTCCTTATTCATTTTCGACACACAACCCTAGACACAAAAACCCTAGTAATTAATAAGGAATATCTCCCTGATTAGTACTCTAATCTCTCTTAATTAGTGATAATTAATCAATTACCTATTTAGTTATTGTTAGATCTAGTCTCCTTATTAGCTATTTGTGAACAATGGGGTTGTAATTTGAAGACAAGAGGAGACTCTTATTTGATTATTAATCCAAGTTTAATCCTTTCTTAAAAGTTTTGGTACAATTTCTCATCTTTATTTCATTATTTGTCTTTTAATTACTTGTTCTTGTTTATTTATCTAGTTTTCATGTTGAATATGTCTTCTCTTGTTTATTTCATATCAAAGTATCCATCTTTAATGTTTTCCTTCATTAGTATGAGTTAGTAGTGTATTGCTACGGTAAGATGGGGGATTTAATGTAGGTTTATGGGTCGATTATGGTCATTGGCCATAAAGATTAAGTCTTTTGGTAGTCTACTTGTTTTGTGCACACAAGGTGTTTGTTGGAATTCTTGAATGAGTAATTTGAGTCTTTTCCATGCTTAATTGCTAGTTTGAGTGAGAGCTTAGACTTGTATTGTTTTTTGTGTGTGTGTTGGATTTTTAGGGGGAGGTTAGGGCGAGAACCCAATCGAACCTTAGACTAGGGCTCGTCTCGCATCGAGAGGTGGAGGCTTGCCTTTTAACCCGTCTTGCACCGAGAGGTGGAGACATGTTTAGACTCACCATTAGACTAGTCCTAACCCCCACCATAATTGACCTATACTTACATTAATGAACCCATTCACCCTAGTTCCTTTTAATTCTTATTTTATATCGCATCTTTGCCTTCTTGTTAGTCTTGTCTAGCATTAATCACCTCCAATTTGCTTCTAGCTAGAATTAAACTAGAATTCGACCAACTTACCTTAGAGCCTTAATCATCGTCCTTGTGACTCGGCCTCGACTACCCTCTTGCATTAGTTGAGTTATTTGTTTGGCCGGGGGAGGGCGACTAACCCCGCGTCAAAATGGCGCCGTTGCCTGGGACGGAGATATAGGATAATGTAGCTTAGGCTTAATTCAATTTATTACTTGTTTTCTCCCTTTTTCCTAGTGCATCAAGGTGCATT
Source organism: Heliosperma pusillum (assembly GCA_022085475.1). Classification (NCBI taxonomy): domain Eukaryota; kingdom Viridiplantae; phylum Streptophyta; class Magnoliopsida; order Caryophyllales; family Caryophyllaceae; genus Heliosperma; species Heliosperma pusillum. The sequence continues at coordinate 65,848 of JAIUZE010000610.1, forward strand.
AGGGCCATTTGATTCTCTTTTGAGTGTATGAGCAGGTGTTACATTGGGCCACTCTTTCCTCTCGACCGATAGATAGAGAAAACTTTTCGGGCTAGAAGAAGACAAGATCTTACTTCCTTAAGAGGATCCCCACCTCTTCTTACCTCCATAAATACTCCACCACCCACAATTGAGCCTTCAACTTCACAAACACTACCTCCGGCTTTATCACCCCTCATCATACCCACAAACATTCCCATAACCACACCACCCATAAATTCACCCACTTTTCCCCAAAATTCAAACAACACCCACTCACCAAATTCCCCAATTTCACCCATTTCACCAACAAACAACACTTTCACCCTAAGGATGGCGGGCCAACCTATGGGCTACTACAATAGGCCGGACCCTAATCGATCTTGCTCGGCCATTAACTACGGAGCTATTGCTCCCAACACTTTTGAACTCCGTCATCATGTCATCTCATTCACTCAACAAGACATCTTTCATCGGTTGAAGAATGAAGATGCTCATGAGCACTTGGTAGGTTTTTAGGAGAAGGTGGGAACAATCAAGAGGAATGGAATCACCGAAGACCAAATCTTACTCATGCTATTTCCCTTCTCCTTGAAGGACAATGCAAAGAAATGGTTGAATTCCCATGAACCAGGAACTTTCACCACTTGGGCTAGTCTCTCAAAAGCCTTCATCACCAAGTTCTACCCCCGCCCCCCCTCAAAAACCTCAAGGATAAGACATGAAATCCAAACCTTCAAGCAAAAAGACTATAAGACATTAAGTGAAGCTTGGGAGAGGTTTCGAGATCTTCTACCCTCTTGCCCTCACTATGGTATCCCGAAATGGTTGACTACCCAAATTTTCTTTCAAACTCTAGAGCAAAGATTTTGAGACATGATAGTGGCGGCCTCAGGGGGAAATTTTGATAAGATTAACAACGCTGAAATCACGGAGATGATTCAAAACATCTCCGAGATGGAGAATAGCTATGGTTCGAGAGAGAGCGAGGGTAAGATTGAAGGGCCTAGTAGGCTTGAGTTGGAGACAAAACTCAAGTTGGATGAGCTATCAAAGAAGTTTGATAATTTGGTGTTGGAAAGAGGCAAGGGACAAATTCACCATATCCAAGGGGAGAGACCTAGTCATGCTAGAGTCTACTATCTTGAGCAACCAAGGTCTCTTCCAAGAACCTACTCTCAACAACCTATTTGTGACACATGTGGTGGTGTCGGCCACAGATATGACTTGTGCCCATCCTTTCCAAGAGATGACCATCTTCAACAAGATTGTTATTCCTTGCAAGATCAACCAAGGTACTCCTATCAACGCCATGAAACCTTCTACCGGGCATTTCCCAATCAAGACCCGAGGATTTCTTATGAGCGTCAACCCTTGGACCTCAAATATCAAGCTCCTCAATACCAACCACCTCCTAAGCCCGACCATTCAAGGTCTTACATCAACAACAACCAAGGCCAAAATTCCGACTCTAGGAGATTTTCACATCAAAGCAACCAATCATATGTCCGACCTCCATTTAGAGACCAAAGAAACAACAACAACCGAAATCAACACAACAATCACAATCCTCAAAATCAACAAAATTTCCACAACCACCCCCCTTGATTGAAAAATCCAACTCTTCAATTGAACAAATTTTGAAGGGTATGGAGAATAGGGCTATGCAACGTGAGGCAAATACGGAACAAATGATCAAACTCTTGAGATCCGACATTTTTAATGTCCAAGCTCAACAAAGAAATTTTGATTCTTACTTAGCCAACCAAGAACGCATTAACGTTCAAAAAGTGGAACATGTTCTACCGATCCAAGGCTCTCACCCTAAGGATGGCCCACCACATCACCAACAATTGCATGCCATCACTTTGGTGGGTGAGAATGTGACAACCCTTGAGATAGCGGAAATAAAACATAACAAGCATGCAATTTATATAGCGGAAAATACAATATTTTTGAAACTTTTTACATGCCAAAAGAAAAGTACGAGGAATTTCAGATAATTACGAGCTAAAGTATAATATACTACAAGAGACGTAGTCTCTCAAAACGTTATCAAATATCAAAGTTGTTTAGCAAACTAGCTAAGAAACGTCTAGGGGTGAATCGTCGAGGCCAACGCCCGCTAGCTCACACCCGTACCCAAAAACAAGCAAAATCCATCCAAGCAACATGTTCATCCATGAAAATGAACGCCACAGTCAGTGGGGAGTAACTCCGGGTTCTCCCAGCCATATCATAAATAACATACTTAAACGATAATAAACAAGTAGAAGCATATATATATATATATATATATATATATATATACATGTGAAATACGAGAAGGATAAATAGGCATTTCAATATATAAAGATATAGGCGCGTGAAGTGCAAGACTGTAAGCATCCGATTATAGACATACTCGGGGAAGACACCCTTAGGCAACTATATACTCACTAGGGCTTGCATCTCACCGTTAGCGGTATATACTTGATAAGATAGAGACTCGACATATAAACCACGCCAAGTCATCCAACGGTCACAAATAATCAACATATAAACATCCGTTCATGTTGGAGTAAGTGTCCTCAACAATAGTGCGATCACATAATCAAATCTCAATAATAAGAATACAAAAGGGATGATGAATATTATAGTCAACTGGTCAACATAAATTGGTAACGATTGGCTCAATTGAGTTTGACGTTACTGTCGTATGACGGTGGTGATCAGTTGATCCCTTGAGGTCACACCTAAAGGACAATTCCCTAATCATGTACATTAATTAATTTTATAGTGATACAGATTAATTAATCCCTTAAATTGAACCAAGTTTAAATTGTAAGTGAGAAATATATCTTATTGTAATATGATTAAATAAGATTCATTTTAGTAATTTAATTGTTATATTATTAAGAATGCATTATGTTTATGAAACATTTGATATAAGTGAAATTGGTCGATTATAATTACAAATTGTTGTAGATTGTATTAACCAAATATGAGATAACCCATTTTATTTACATGTAATTATAAAATGTGACTTAAAATGTTAAGTCTAATTTATTTGTTATGAAATTGCATTTAAATTAGTTAAATGTACATTTATAAGCAAAGATTACATGTTACATGTCATATGTCACATATGTGACAAATGACAAATTACAAAGATAAAATGGACACCCATTTTATACATGGTGCACCGGTTTTGAGGTAGATAGGGTAGTGTTTAGGTGTTGATTATTGTTCTAATTAAGAATTAAAACATAATCATAACCTATCTAGCCTAGACCTAAGCTACTTTCTTGTTAAGAACAAAAGGCAAAGGCATGCTCCCACTACCCTAGAAGTAGTCGGTCCCCATGCTTGAATAAGAGGACTAGTTTTCCTCTTATTCTTCACTACTTGATGATAAGTTTTAGTAGTACACTTATCTCTCTATAATCTCTACTCTCACACTAGAAAACTTAGAGAAGTTTTCCACAAAAAAACTTGAGTTCATATTTCTCTAATAATATACTAGTGTAGTAATATGAGTTATTAGATGAGTTTTAAGGGATACTACTTATCATACTAGTGTAGTATTTTAATAGTGATTAAAGGGGTAGTCTTGGGTGCAACTTATTGGACAGTTCTTATACTAAGAAATTGGAGTTCATCCTTATTATTTAAGCTCAAGAACAAAGTAGGAAGGTGTCCTACTTTGTGCCCAAAATCCGTTCAAACCATTGTTAGGAACTATTTATTCTTCCTTATTTGTTTTTATGTTATGCATGCATAAGATCCATTTAGTTTAATGAGTAAACTAAATATATAATGATATTAGAAGTGTCTAATATTGAGTTTAAGAAACTTACAGTTCAAACATACGAATATGGTAACATTATCTCTCACGGTTAATGACACGCACTAGCACATGTACATAGCAAGTATGATCAATACGCATCCACGAGATAAACATTTCCCTGAACTCATACACGATTAACATTTCGTATATGTAGACTCATTTCCTCCCGGTAGGACGACGATAATAATACGGTCCTAGTCTAAACCTGGCCAGACTCTCGGAATAACATTTTCCGATTCGACATGCGATAAACATTTCGCATCCAAGACTCGGTCAAAAACATAAGCCGAGTACCCCAAATTCGGTCAACCTTCACGAAAGAGGCAGAAAGAGCACAAGCATCATAAACAAGCGGTACGCTACATGCAATGACACTACCTTGCAAAGATACGACATTTGACGGCCGGGTCGATCAACGCATAGCGGTACGCTACATGCAATGACACTACCTTGCAAAGAGCACAAGCATCATAAACAAGCGGTACGCTACATGCAATGACACTACCTTCACTAATACATGCATACAAGCATTAGGGATGCATGTCCTCGTTCCGACATTCCAGTCTAACGAACAAGGAGGTATAGCCGGGGAATGAGAGTTCATAGCAGTTAACCATTAGTGCTCAAATCATAACATATGTAAAACCGACTCAAAGAGGGACATATCAAAAACCGTCCCAAAACATGTGATATAAGCGAATGGAATACCATATATTCTAAACATGAATATTTAATGCTATTACGTAAATTTACACGATAAACGAACCGTACAAACTATTATAAATGAGAACATAAGAAAAGAATTAGAAGAATAAATTTTGCGTGTGCCAGCCGGTCAATGGGACCGGCCGCCGGCTACACGGCTGGCACTTTAGTAACAAATGAAAACCATTGAAAATACAGAGTGTCCCAGCCGGTCAAGGTGACCGGCTACCCGGCTGGGACCATATGACATTTGAGAAAAAGAGGAAGGATAAGGGGGTGTCTCAGTCGGTCGGCTAAGACTCACATAATACCAAAATACATCAAAAATGTCAGCCACCCTCCCAGGCGGTCAGCTGGCCGGCAGCCGGTCGGCTGGCTGGGACAACTCATGCACGAAAATCACCTTCTTTAATCCAATAATCACCAACAAACATCAACTATCATCAACAATCCTCATCCAACACAAATTCCATAGTTACACATTCAATTCCAACACAATTCCTAACATCAAACTATATGAAGTATTTAATAATTGTCATTAGACAATTGGTAAATATCAAGTAAAGCATTTAAAACACGTATTGATATCGAGTAACCCTTCACCGGTTACCTTTTTGCATCTTCAATCGACGTCTAGGTCCTCTTCGACAAGGTAGTAATCTTTGTCGGGGTCTTGAAGGTATCCACCTACAAAAAGACAATAAAAGATGAATATAACTCACCTTTGAGAAAGACAGATAAATTGAAAAATGAGAAAGACGGTAATTTTATTACCACAAAAGGTAGAGGACGACAAGAGGGGAAGATTATGATGAAAATTAGAAGATTTGAGTGAGTAATGAAGGAGTAGTGATCAATTTGAGCTTGATAAAAAAATGGGGTTTAGGGTTTTGGTTATTTCTTGAGGAAGAAGGTGAGTGGAAAAGTGAGTGAGGGAGTTAGGTTTTATAAGGGTGAGTGCAGAAATATGGGGGAAAAAGCCCAAAACCGCCTTAAGGCGTAACTCACACGGAATTTCAAGTAGAGTTCGATTACGAACTCAGATTTGCTAAATTAGACACGGGAAACTAAGTTCTAGACTAAATCTAAAATTACGCTGAAAAGTATCCGTATAATATTTTTAAAAATACAAATAGGGTTCATTTGCGGGTGTTACAATCACCCCACTTTTTAAAAAGTTTCGCCCTCGAAACTTGAGCGAAAGAAAGATACCTTAATCGAATAGGCTTGGATATTTAATACGCATAGCAGCTTCCGGTTCCCACGTCTCTTCTTCAACATTAGCACATCTCCACAAAATTTTCACTAAAGGCACCACTTTACTTCTCAACTTTTTGTCCTTGCGATCTAGAATGCGGTTTGGCTTCTCTTGAAAGGACAAATTCGGTTCGAGCTCGGGAATTTCGGCTTGAAAGACATGATTCGGGTCACTAATGTACTTCCTCAATTGAGAAACATGGAAGACATCATGAACTTTGCTCAAATTCGGGGGCAAGTCCAACTTGTAAGCTACGACACCAATTCTTTTCACAATAACAAAGGGTCCAATGTATTTCAGGCTCAATTTACCCTTTACACCAAACCTTTTAACACCCTTCATCGGATATACTTTCAAGAACACTTTATCTCCAACTTCAAATTCCAATGGTCTTCTTCGGACGTCGGCATAGGATTTTTGTCGGTCTTGAGCAGCTTTCATTCTATCACGAATGACCTTCACATGATCAATGGTTTCCACAAGAACATCGGGACCTAAGTCACGAACATAACTCAATTGATTCCAACAAATAGGACTTTGGCACTTTCTTCCATAGAGAGCTTCGTAAGGAGCCATCTTGATCGAGGCATGATAACTATTGTTGTAAGAAAACTCCACCAACGGTAGACTCTTTTCCCAACTAGATTGGAAGTCAAGTGTACAAGCCCTAAGCAAGTCTTCTAAAGTCTGGATAGTCCTCTTGGTCTGACCATCGGTAGCGGCATGAAAAGCGGTACTCATCAACAACTTACTACCCATGGCTTCTTCTAAGGCCTTCAAAAATCTCGAACAAAACCTCGGGTCTCGGTCGGATATGATTTCCTTGGGAACACCATGATATCTGACGATCTCATCAACATAGGCTTTTTCTAGTCTATCTAAACTCCAAGTCTCTTTGATCGGAATGAATCTGGCACTCTTGGTCAAACGATCAACAATAACTGAAACGGCATCTTTACTTCCAACGCTCGACAAAATCCATATAAATAGATTCCCACTTCCATAGTGGAATATCCAAAGGTTGTAGAAATCCACCGGGCCTCTTGTGTTCGATTTTCACTTGTTGGCAAGTAAGACATCTTCCAACATAGGACACAACATCACTCTTCAAATTCGGCCACCAAAATTGTAGTTTCAAGTCTTTATACATCTTATCACCTCCGGGGTGGATAGAGTACGGAGAAAGGTGAGCTTCATCAAGAATTCGCTTCCTCAAGTCAAGAGCATTAGGCACGAACACTCGGTCATGGAGTCAAAGGATACCTTTGTCATCGACCTTGAAGTCTTTGGCTTTTCCTACTAGAAGCTTGGCTTGAATGGACTTGTAGGTAGGATTATCAACTTGGCTTTCGCGGATTTCGCGGAGAAGAACGGGTTCGGCAACCATGGCACCAACATAATCAAATCCTCGCTCCACGAATTCCAACTTCAAATTTCGAAACTCGGTACAAAGATCATCGGGTAATACCCACATAGCATTCAAGGCGTGAGAAGATTTCCTACTAAGAACATCAGCAACAACATTAGCCTTCCCTTCATGGTATAGCAACTCAGAGTCATAGTCATTCACCAATTCCAACCATCTTCTTTGTCTCATATTTAACTCCTTTTGAGTAAATATGCAACAGGAGTATGTGACCAAGCCAAGACACGAGCCATGACACGAGCTCAAGACAAGACACAAACTCAAGACAAGACTCAACATCAAAACAACAACATCCATTCAGACAACACCATGACCAGCTATGACAATGTTCTATTCAGTCCAAGCCACAACCACTTCAAGCCTGCTAAGACAACACCACCACGACCAGAACAAAGCCTAGCCATCCACTTCCCAAGACTAAGCCACAACAAAGCTCAGCCAACAGCCCAACAAACCCAACACAACAAAAATAGCCCCCAGCCAAAAACAGCCTATCACAGCCTATCACAGCCTTTCTAAACAAGGTCCATGGGGCCCCACACAATCAAACAAGCCTAACCAACCCCCAAACCTATGTCTTGGGAAGGTCCCCTACAACTTTCCCCAGGACTTCCCTCCCAAGAAACAAACACACAAAGAGTTAGCTTAGGGACAACTTCAGACTGTCCAGATTTCAGCCTTTTTGCAGTAGTTAACATGTCACTATCAAACTTTCCTTTTATGATCAAACAAACTCGAGGGCCTTTTAGAAGGACCTTTGGCATCCATCCCACTTCAGTTGAGCTCAAGAATCAAGCTCAGAAGTCCACCCCTCCACCAGTTTCAACCCCAACAAACCCATTAAGGCAGATTGTCCTATTAGAATTACTTTTCTGCTTTATCTACTTTATGTCAGTTTTCCTGCAAGTTTGTAGCTGTTATTTTGTTTCATGTTGTAAGCCTTTGTGGCCCTAGATATCTCCTAACGTCTGAGTTGTATCCTTGTTGCCTATATAAGGCCTTTACCTAATGAAATGCAAATCAGATTTGAAGTAAAACATAAAACTGAAACCTTGTTTCTGTTGCATCTCTTGGCTGTGTGCTTGAGACAACTTCCTTTGCTTTGTGCTTGGAAGTGAGCTTGGGTCCTTAGCTGTGTGCTGGGATCAAATTTCAACCCTCAATCATTGGCTTTGTGCTTTGGTTAAGGTCCTATCCTAGTTCTTTGTCAATCAGTCCAAACAGAAACAGAGTAATTGCAAAGTGTCTGAACCTCAATCAAATTGTCATTGTTTTAGTTGTCTTTCTGAATAATTTCAGTGCAAATTGGTTATCAGAGCTTTGGTTTGTGAGTTCATCTACCTAACTACATTAAAAACACAAAATACAACCATGAGTGAAGAGAGAATCACAGGTCTTGAAAACACAGTTCAAGATCTTGTCAGAACTGTAATGGAGGTCTCTAGATCTGTCAATGAACTCCTTGAGGGCCAACAGAACAATGATACAAGGGGAGGCAGAGGTCGAGGAAGAGGAGCACCTTTCCCACAAGGTGGAGTAAGGAGGAGACAACCTGTAGATCAGTTTGAAATGTCAGATTCAGATGGCTCAGATCACAGTCTTCTCAGACACCGAGACAAAGATATCAAGGTAGAGATTCCTGACTTTCTAGGTAGCTTGAACCCTGATGATTTCTTAGATTGGCTAAGGTCTGTAGAAAGAGTCTTTGAGTTTAAAGGATACACTGATAGAAAGGCTTTTAAGGTTGCTATCATGAAACTAAAAGGCTATACCTCACTTTGGTATGAAAACATGAAAACCTTGAGGGTTAGAGAAGGGAAAGAACCTGTAAAGTCATGGCTCAAACTGAAAAAGAAAATGAGAGCTAAGTTTGTCTCTAGGGACTACACTCAAGACATGTTCATTAAGCTTACTCACCTAAAGCAAGACCAAAGACCTTTATAGTCCTACCTAAGAGACTTTGAACAACTCACTTTGCAATGTGAGGTTGTTGAGAAATCTGAACAAAAGATAGCAAGGTTCTTAGAGGGGTTGGATGAAAGGATAGCTAGCAAAGTCAGGCTACAAAACATATACTCCTTTGAGGAAGCTGTCAACTTGTCTTTAAGGGGAGAAAAATTGGGAAAAGGAAAGGCCAGTGCTTCTAAGACACCTTCCAGAACCCCCACCTTCAAACCTTTTGTAGGAGTTAAGATAGGAGAACCTGTGGTTCCTGTTAAGACTCCTTTCAACCTTTATAAAGGCAAGGCTGTTGAGGCAGGCCAAAGGAAGACTACCCCTCTCAAAAAGTGCTTTCAATGTCAAGGGTATGGACATTTTGCTAGAGAATGTCCATCTAAAAGGGCTCTGAGTACCCTAGAAATAATCCATTGGGGAGATGATGAAGTGTTGGTCTATGATGAAGAGATGGAAGAGCCTGAGGTAGAGGCTAGTGAGGAGTTGATAGAGCCTGATGCAGGGTTAAGTTTGGTAACATGGAGGGTAATGCATACTCAACCACAACCTTTGGAAGAGGACCAAAGCCACCAGATCTTTAGGACCAGATGTACCATCAAGGGTAGAGTATGTAACCTCATTATTGATGGGGGAAGCTGCACTAATGTGGCCTCCAAAACACTGATAGACAAGCTAGCTCTACCCACCAAAGACCACCCCCTCCCTTACAAACTCAGATGGCTAAACAAAGGGGCTGAGATCAAGGTGGATAAACAATGTGTTATACCTTTCTCAATTGGTAAAGGGTATGTGGATGAGAGTCTTTGTGATGTTCTACCTATGGATGCATGTCACCTTCTGCTTGGGAGACCATGGGAGTTTTATAGGGATGCCATACACCATGGGAGAGACAACACTTACACCTTCAAGTATGGGAAGAAGAAGATCACCCTAGCACCTTTACCACCTGCTTTAAAGATCAACCCAACCCCCATGAGTGAGGCTTCCAAAGAAGTCATGTTGATAAGTGAATCAGAAATAGCACAAGAGCTAAGTGAGCTACAACCTGTATCCATATTGCTAGTCAAGGAGACTGGGATGAGTATCATTGATATCCCTGAAGAGGTCAAATCTATCCTAGAAAGTTATGGTGATGTCTTCCCTACTGAGCTTCCTAGTGGACTTCCACCACTTAGAGGGATAGAGCACCACATTGACCTAGTGCCTGGAGCTATCTTACCCAACAAGCCAGCCTACAGGAGTGACCCTAAGGCTACACAAGAGCTCCAACTTCAAGTAGGTGAACTACTCAACAAGGGCTATGTCAGAGAGTCCCTCAGTCCTTGTGCTGTAACAGCCTTGCTTGTGCCAAAGAAGGATGGGACTTGGCGTATGTGTATTGATAGTAGGGCCATCAACAACATTACCATCAAGTATAGGTTTCCCATACCTAGACTTAATGATATTCTGGATGAGCTAAGTGGGGCTCAAGTGTTCACTAAGATTGAATGTAACTATAGACCCACAAAAAGATCCTTATAATAATAAATTGAGATCATACCCATTCGGTACGGGTTTAGTTGAATTTTTACTTGATCAGGGCTACCACCAAGTGAGGATAAGAGCAGGGGATGAATGGAAGACAGCTTTCAAGACTAAACATGGGCTCTATGAATGGCTAGTGATGCCTTTTGGGTTGTCTAATGCTCCTAGCACCTTCATGAGGTTGATGACAGAGGTCCTAAGGCCTTACTTAGGCAGGTGTGTAGTGGTTTACTTTGATGATATTCTTATTTACAGTTCAACTAAGGGAGAACATTTGCAACATCTGAAGTTGTTGTTTGAGGTCCTAAGAGGAAACAAGTTGTATGGCAAGCTAGAGAAGTGCACCTTCATGCAGCCTGAGGTTTACTTCCTTGGGTTCATCATCTCTAAGAAAGGGGTAGCAGTTGATCCTGAGAAAGTGCAAGCAATCAAGGAATGGCCCATTCCCCCAACTGTTACTGATGTAAGAAGTTTCCATGGGTTGGCATCTTTCTATAGGAGGTTCATACAAGGGTTTAGTTCAATCATGGCCCCTATTACTGAGTGCATGAAGAAGGGAGAGTTCAAGTGGAATGAGAAGGCTGAAAGGTCCTTCAATCTGATCAAAGATCTATTGTGCAAGTCTCCAATATTGGTTCTACCAGACTTTAACAAACTCTTTGAGGTAGAGTGTGATGCCAGTGGTCTTGGCATAGGAGCTGTGCTTACTCAAGATAAGAAACCTGTGGCATACTTTAGTGAGAAGCTAAATGGGGCCAAGCTTAACTATTCCACATATGACAAGGAATTCTATGCCATTGTGAGGGCATTGAATCATTGGTGACACTACTTGAAGCCTAAGCCTTTTGTGCTTCATTCTGATCATGAGGCTCTCAAATACATCAATGGACAACACAAACTCAACCCCAGGCATGCCAAATGGGTAGAGTTCTTGCAATCCTTCTCATTCTCCAGCAAGTATATAGAAGGTAAGAACAATGTTGTAGCTGATGCATTGTCTAGAAGGTCTGTAATGTTGACCTTCATGGAGCAAAGGGTGTTGGGGTTTGAATTTATGAAAGAGCTCTATCAAGAGACCCAGACTTCAAGCATGAATGGGAGGTACACCAAGAAGGGCAAGTCAAGAAAGGGAGCAAGTACACAGCTCAAGAAGGATACTTATTCTATGGAAACAAACTGTGTGTGCCTAAGGGACCTTGTAGGGGACTACTGGTCAAAGAGGTTCACTCCAATGGCCTTGCTGGTCACTTTGGGGTACAGAAGACCTATGACATATTACAAGATCAATTCTATTGGCCTAAGATGCTCAGTGATGTGCAAGATGCCCTCAAGAGATGCAGATCTTGTCAACTAGCCAAGGCACACTTTCAAGCAGGCCCTTACACACCACTTCCAGTACCCAACAAGCCATGTGAAGACCTCAGTATGGACTTTATTGTAGCCTTACCTAGAACTCAAAGGGGAAAGGATTCAATCATGGTGGTTGTAGATAGATTCAGCAAGATGGCCCATTTCATTGCTTGTAAGAAGACTGAGGATGCATTGGGGGTAGCTGAACTATACTTTAGGGAGGTTGTCAAGTTACATGGGGTCCCTAGAAGCATTGTCTCAGATAGAGACACAAAGTTCATGACCCATTTCTGGAGAACCTTATGGAAGCTGTTGAAGACCAGGTTATTGTTTAGTACTTCTCACCATCCCCAAACTGATGGGCAGACAGAAGTCACTAACAGAACACTAGGGAAGATCTTAAGGAGCATTGTTTCTAAGTCATTGAAAGATTGGGACCTCAAGCTAGCACAAGCTGAGTTTGCCTTCAACAGAGCTCCCCCCAGCAGCACAGGTAAAAGTCCTTTTGAAACAGTTTATGGCACTAATCCTCTCATGCCTACAGACCTAGCACCAGTCAAAGGAAACAAGGCAAGCTATGATGCAAAGAAAAGAGTTGAGCAAATGATACAGATTCATGAGCAAGTCAAGAAGCAGATTGAAAAGTCCAATGAGTTGTACAAGGCTAGGTCCAAGGGGCCTAAGAAAGCAAGGGAATTCAAGGCAGGGGATCTTGTATGGTTGCATTTAAGAAAAGAGAGATTTCCAGACAAGAGGAGAAACAAGCTCATGCCAAGAGCTGATGGACCCTTTGAGATATTAGAGAAGATAGGCACAAATGCTTACAAGGTGGATCTACCAGGAAGCTATGGTGTACATGGTACTTTCAATGTTGGAGACCTGAGTCCCTACCATGGTGAATCAGATGATGAAGGTGAGGAAGATTTGAGGGCAAATCCTTTTCAAGAAAGAGAGGTTGCAACAGGAGTATGTGACCAAGCCAAGACACGAGCCATGACACGAGCTCAAGACAAGACACAAACTCAAGACAAGACACAAACTCAAGACAAGACTCAACATCAAAACAACAACATCCATTCAGACAACACCATGACCAGCTATGACAATGTTCTATTCAGTCCAAGCCACAACCACTCCAAGCCTGCTAAGACAACACCACCACAACCAGAACAAAGCCTAGCCATCCACTTCCCAAGACTAAGCCACAACAAAGCTCAGCCAACAGCCCAACAAACCCAACACAACAAAAACAACCCCCAGCCAAAAACAGCCTATCACAGCCTTTCTAAACAAGGTCCATGGGGCCCCACAAAATCAAACAAGCCTAACCAACCCTCAAACCTATGTCTTGGGAAGGTCCTCTACAACTTTCCCCAGGACTTCCCTTCCAAGAAACAAACACACAAAGAGTTAGCTTAGGGACAACTTCAGACTGTCCAGATATCAGCCTTTTGCAGTAGTTAACATGTCACTATCAAACTTTCCTTTTATGATCAAACAAGCTCGAGGGCCTTTTAGCAAGACCTTTGGCATCCATCCCACTTCAGTTGAGCTCAAGAATCAAGCTCAGAAGTCCACCCCTCCACCAGTTTCAACCCCAACAATCCAATTAAGGCAGATTGTCCTATTAGAATTACTTTTCTACTTTATTGCTTTATGCTGAACAATGTAGCTGTTATTTCTATTTCTTTTGCAAACCCATTGTGGCCCTAGGATGTAATGAACGAATAGGATGTAACCTCCATGCCTATTTAAGGCCTTTTCCTAATGAATGAAAGACAGATTTGAAGTAAAACATAAAACTGAAACCTTGTTTCTGTTGCATCTCTTGGCTGTGTGCTCGAGACAACTTCCTTTGCTTTGTGCTTGAAAGTGAGCTTGGGTCCTTAGCTGTGTCCTGGGATCAAAGTTCAACCCTCAATCATTGGCTTTGTGCTTTGGTTAAGGTCCTATCTTAGTTCTTGTCAATCAATCCAAACAGAAACAGAGTATTTGCAAAGTGTCTGAATCTCAATCAAATTGTCATTGTTTAGTTGTCTTTCTGAATAGTTTCAGTGCACAATGCCTTATTTAGTCCCTATGACAAGGCCTTATTCAATCCAAGTGAACACCAATTCATGTCAGCAAGAACAACACCACACCAGCCAGAACAAAGCCTAGCCATCTACTTCCTAAGACTTAGCCCAAACAACACACAACCAACAACAAAACAAACCCAACACAATGACAACAACCCTCAGCCACAGCCAGTCAGTCACAGTCTTTCCAAACAGAGTCCATGGGGCCTTATACACTCAAACAAGCCTAACCAGTGATCAATCTTAGTCCTAGGGAGGGTCCTATACAACTTTGTCCAGGATTTATTCTCCAGGAAATGCACACAACAAAAGTTAGCTTAGGGACAAACTCAAACTGTCCAGAATTCAGCCCTTTTTGCAGTAGTTTAAATGTCACTATCAAACTTTCCTATTTTGAACAAACCTGCAACAGGAGTTGAACCTCCAACCAGCCAGAACAATGTCACAGCAAGAACATGGAGCTTACCACCTACCCTACACCCAGGCAGGGGTCCCACAACAGAGACACCAAGCTTACTACCTCCCAAGCACCCACCCTTATGTCAAGAACCAGCAGGAACACCAGCAAGAGCAGCCACAACAAGACTAACCAGAGCAGGGTCAATCCTTCAGAAAACCAGCCAGAACAAGTCCAGTAACCAGCCAATTCTCATGCAGCACGAGTCCAACCAAGGGCTCCAACTTATTTTCCCCTTTAATTAAGGTCCTTAGCAACATAAAAGTCCAGGACAAGTTTTCCAAATAAGTTCTGGAAGTCCATCTAAAACAGCCTACCATATTGAAGATCATTTGAGGAAGTCTGCAGTAACAAGTCCAATTTAATCTATCCAAGACTCCTTACTTTTGTGTGATCAACTTAACCTAAATAAGAACGTTGGGAAGGTATCTAGCAGTCCCTCTCAACCCCCAAGAACAGCAGCAAACAGCCAGACAAAGAACCCCTAAGGACTTCAACAACATTACCATTTAAGGCAAGGGACAAGAGCACTTTTCAGCTTTGTTTTCTGTCAGTTGCAGTCTGTCATGGCTCGTCCTTATTAGCTGACTTTTTGCATTTTTCTTTATCAGTATTGTAAGGCTCTTAAAGCCCTTAGATTATGTTATTTTCAAGGGTGGAGATCATTTGTAATTGCCTATATAAGGCCTGCTTGTAACCCTAAGGAAATCAGACTTGAATTAATATAAACCTGAACTTTGTTCATTTGCAATTCTTTAGCAAAGCTAAGTATTGTGGTAACTCTTAGTGAACTTGTGTGTGACCTAAGATTACAGTGTCTACGAATCATTACTTGTGTGTTTTGAGTCTTAAACACAACCTTTGCTACCTCTGCTTGTGTGCTAAGGTGCAAAGTCCTATCTGTTCTGCCTGGCCTAGTGCAGGTTTCTGAGTGAGTGAGTGTACGTGTGAGGGAGTGTTCACCCTGGCCCCTTGTAGCCTCTGAAAAGCTCTATTTTTGTAGAGGTTTCAGTTCAATTGGTATCATAGCTTTGGTTTGTGAGTTCATTCACCTAACTACATTCAAAAATACAAAAAAAACCAACCATGAGTGAAGAGAGATTAGCAGGGCTTGAAACCACAGTTAATGGCCTTGCTAGAACTATCATGGAGATTACAGCATCCTTCAATGAGTACTTAGATGGTCAGCTCAACAATGGTGGAAGAGGAGGTAGAGGTCGTGGAAGAGGAGCACCTGTACCACCTGCTGCAGGAAGATGGAGACAGCATGTGGAACAAGAGGAGACCTCAGATAAGAGGCCTCAGAGCAGGGTCTTCCTAGACACCATGACAAAGACATAAAGGTAGAAATCCCTGACTTTCTAGGTAGCATGAACCCTGATGATTTCCTAGATTGGTTAAGGTCAGTAGAGAGAGTCTTTGAGTTTAAAGGTTATACTGATAGGAAGGCTTTTAAAGTTGCCATCA